>CP144697.1:1094971-1129064 GCA_036885675.1 Vigna mungo | reverse complement strand
TGAAGGGTTAAATACTTAATGTTAATGCTTAATGCTTAATATGCTTATAAGCTTATATTTTAAAAGGTTAAATGCTTAAATGCTTAATGCTTACTGCTTAATGCTTAATGCTTAATATGCTTATAAGCTTATAGATGCTTATATGCTTCAATTATTAAATGCTTAAATACTTAAATACTTAAATGCCTAAATGCTTAAACGCTTAAATGCTTAATGCTTAAACGCTTAAATGCTTAATGCTTAAATGCTTAATGCTTAATGCTTCATGCTTAATGCTTGATGCTTAATCTTTAATAATGCTTAATATGCTTATACCTTATATGCATAAAGTTTTAAATGCTTAAGTGGTTATATGCTTAAATGCTTAAATTCCTAAATGCTTAAAATGCTTAAATTCTTAAATGCTTAATGCTTCATGCTTAATCCTTAATAATGCTTAATATGCTGCTAGCCTTATATACATAAAGGTTTAAATGCTTAAATGCTTAAATTCCTAAATGCTTAAATGCTTAAATTTATAAATGCTTTATATGCTTAAATGCTTAATATGCTTATAAGCTTATGTGCTTAAATTCTTTAATGCTTAAATTCCTCAATAATTTAAATGCTTAAATGATTAATGCTTAATGCTTAATATGCTTATAAACTTATGTGCTTAAATGCTTAATTTCTTGAATGCTTCAATGCTTAAATGCTTAAATGCTTAAATGCTTATTCCTTGATGTTTAATGCCTAATGCTTGATGCGTAATGCTTAATGCTACATGCTTAATGTTTCATGTTTAAATGCTTAATCCTTAATAATTATTAATATGCTTATAACCTTATATGCTTAAATGTTTATTTGCTTAAATGCTTAAATGCTTAATGACTCAAATGCTAAAATGCTTAAAAATTTAAATGCTTAAATGCTTAAATTCTTAAATGCTTAAAGGCTTACATGCTTAAATCCCTAAATGCTTAAATGCTTAATACTTCATGCTTAAATCCTAATGTTTGATGCTTATTGGTTAATCCTTAATCATGCTTAATATGCTTATATGCTTATATGTTAAAATGGTTAAATGCTTAAATATATAAATTCTTAAATTCTTAATGCTTGATACTTAATGCTTCATGCTTAATCCATAATAATGCTTAATATGCTTATACCCTTATCTGCATAAAGGCTTAAATGCTTAAATTCCTAAATGCTTAAAATGCTTAAATGCTTAAATGCTTAATGCTTAATGCTTCATGCTTCATGCCTAATGCTTCATGCTTAATGCTTTATGGCTAATGCTTCATGCTTAATGCTTCATGCCTAATGTTCATTCTTAATCCTTAATAATGCTTAATATGCTTATACCCTAATATCCTTAAATGTTTAAATTCTTAAATGCTTAAAATGCTTAAATTCTTAATGCTTAATGTTTAATGCTTAGTACTTAATATGCTTAAAAGCTTACATCCTTAGCTTATATGCTTATATGCTTAAATGCTTCAATGCTTAAAATCTTAAATGCTTTAAAGCTTAAATGCTTAAATGCCTAAATGCTTTAAATGCTTAATGCTTAAATGCTTATTGTGTAATGCTTCATGCTTAATTCTTCAAGCTTAATGCTTCATTCTTAATGCTTCATGCTTAATCCTTAATAATGCTTAATATGCTTATATCCTTATATGCTTAAATGTTTAAATGCTAAAATGCTTAAATACTTAAATTCTTAAAGGCTTGAAATGCTTAAATTTTTAAATGCTTAATCCTTATGCTTATTAGCTATATGCTTAAATGTTTAAATGCATAAATGCTTAAATGCTTAAATTCCTAAATGCTTAAAATGCTTAAATGCTTAAATGCTTAATGCTAAGAATGTTTAGTGCTTAATGATTAATGCTTAATGCTTAATATGCTTATAAGCTTATATGCTTAAATGGCTAAATGCTTAAATGCTTAACTGCTTAAATGCTTAATGCTTAATTCTTCATGCTTAATCCTTAATAATGCTTAATATGCTTATATGCTTATATCCTTTAATATTTAAAATCCTTAAATTCTTAAATGCTTAAAAGCTTAGAGGCTTAAATCCTTAAATTCTTTATTGCTTAGATGCTTAATACTTAAATTTTAATGCTTAATTCTTAATGCTTTATGCTTAATCCTTAATAATGATTAATATGCTTATATGTTAAAATGGTTAAATGCTTAAATAAATAAATTCTTAAATTCTTAATGCTTAATGCGTAATACTTAATGCTTAATACTAAATGCTTCATGTTTAATGCTTCATGCTTAATCCTTAATAATGGTTAATATGCTTATACGCTTATATGCATAAAGGTTTAAATGCATAAATTCTTAAATGCTTAAATGCTTAAATGCTCAATGCTTAATGCTTAATGCTTCATGCCTAATGTTTCATGCTTAATGCTTCATGCCTAATGCTTCATGCTTAATGCTTCATGCTTAATCCTTAATCATGCTTAATATGCTTATACCCTAATATCCTTAAATGTTTAAATTGTTAAATGTTTACAATGCTTAAATGCTTAAATGCTTAATGCGTAATGCTTAATTTTTAATGCTTAATACTTAATGTGCTTATAAGCTTATATACTTATACTTATATGCTTAAATGCTTAAATGCTTAAATGCTGAAAATCTTAAATGTTTAAAAGCTTAAATGCTTAAATGCCTAAATGCTTAAATGCTTAATTGCTTAATGCCTAATGCTTAAATGCTTAATGCTTCATGCTTAATTCTTCAAGATTAATGCTTCATTCTTCATGCTTCATGCTTAATCCTTAAATGTTTAAATGCTTAAATGCTTAAATACTTAAATTCCTAGAGGCTTAAAATGCTTAAATTTTTATGCTTAATCCTTAATAATGATTAATATGCTTACATGTTAAAATGGTTAAATGCTTAAATAAATAAATTCTTAAATTCTTAATGCTTAGTGCTTAAAACTTAATGCTTAATAGTTAATGCTTCATGCTTAATCCTTAATAATGCTTAATATGCTTATACCCTTATATGCATAAACGTTTAAATGCTTAAATGCTTAAATGCCTAAATGCTTAAATGCTTAAATGCTTAAATACTTAAATGCTTAAATGCTTAAATGCTTAAATGATTAATGCTTAATGCGTAATGCTTCATGCCTAATGCTTCATGCTTAATGCTTCATGCCTAATGCTTCATGCATAATGCTTCATGCCTAATGCTTCATGCTTAATCCTTAATAATGCTTAATATTCTTATACCCTAATATCCTTAAATATTTAAATTCTTAAATGCTTAAAAAGCTTAAATGCTTAAATGTTTAATGATTAATGCTTAATTCTTAATGCTTAATGCTTAATGCTTAATACTTAATATGCTTATAACCTTATATGCTTATAAGCTTATATGCTTAAATGTTTAAATGCTAAAATGCTTAAATACTTAAAGGCTTAAAATGCTTAAATTTTTAAATGCTTAATCCTTAATATGCTTATTTCCTATGTGCTTAAATGTTTAAATGTATAAATGCTTAAATCCTTAATGCTTAATGCTTAATGCTTAATGCTAAATACTTAATGGTTAGTGCTTAAAACTTAATGCTTAATACTTAATGCTTCATGCTTAATCCTTAATAATGCTTAATATGTTTATACCATTATATGCATCAAGGTTTAAATGCTTAAATGCTTAAATTCCTAAATGCTTAAAATGCTTAAATGCTTAATGCTTAATGCTTAATGCTTCATGCCTAATGCTTCATGCTTAATGCTTCATGCCTAATGCTTCATGCTTAATGCTTAATACTTAATGCTTCATGCTTAATATGCTTATACCCTTATATGCATAAAGGTTTAAATGCTTAAATTCTTCAATTCCTAAATGCTTACATGCTTAAATATGCTTTAATTCCTAAATGCTTAAAATGCTTAAATGCTTAGTGCTTCATGTATAATGCTTAATGCTTCACGCCTAATACTTCATGCGTAATGCTTCCTGCCTAATGCTTCATTCTTAATGCTTCATGCCTAATCCTTCATGCCTAATGCTTCATGCATAAAGCTTCATGCCTAATGCTTCATGCTTAATCCTTAATAATGCTTAATATTCTTATATCCTAAAATCCTTAAATGTTTAAATTCTTAAATGCTTAAAAAGCTTAAATGCTTAATGATCAATGCTTAATTCTTAATGCTTAATGTTTAATGTTTAATACTTAATATGGTTATAAGCTTATATGCTTAAATGCTTAAAATCTTAAATACTTAATTAAAAGCTAAAATGCTTAAATGCCAAAATGCTTAAATGCTTAATTGCTTAATGCTTAATGCTTAATGCTTCATGCTTAATTCTTGAAGCTTAATGCTTCATGCTTAATCATTAATAATGCTTAATATGCTTATATGCTTATATGCTTATATGCTTAAATGTTTAAATGCTAAAATGCTTAAATACTTAAATTCTTAAATTCTTAAAGGCTTAAAATGCTTAAATTTTTAAATGCTTAATGCTTAATATGCTTGTATGCATAAATGCTTAAATGCTTAAAATGCTTAAATGCTTAATGCTTAATGTTTAATGCTTAATGATTAATGCTTAATGCTTAATGATTAATGCTTATAAGCTTATATGCCTATATGGTTAATACTTAAATTTTAATGCTTAATTCTTAATGCTTTATGCTTAATCCTTAATAATGATTAATATGCTTATATGCTTAAATGTGTAAATGCTTAAATGCTTAAATAATTAAATTCTTAAATGCTTAAATGGTTAAATGCTTAAATTATGAATGCTTAATACTTAATGCTTAATTCTTAATTCTTAATACATAGTACTTAGTACTTAATACTTAATATGTAATGCTTAATGCTTAATTCTTAATGCTTAATGCTTCATGCATAATGCTTCATGCTTAAACCTTAATAATGGTAAATATGCTTATAACCTTATATGCTTAAATGTTTAAATGCTTAAATGCTTAAATGCTTCAATGCTTAAATGCTTAAATGCTTAAAGGCTTAAATGCTTAAATGCTTAAAGGCTTAAATGCTTAATACTTAATGCTTAATGCTTAATGCTTAATCCTTAATAATGCTTAACGTGCTTCTATTCTTATATGCTTAAATGTTTAATTGCTTAAATGTTTAAATAATTATATTCTTAAATGCTTAAATGGTTAAATGCTTAAATGCTTTATGCTTAATGCTTAACTCTTAATGCTTAATACCTAAAGGTTAATACTTAATACTTAATGCTTAATGCTTAATGCTTAATACTTTATGGTTAATGCTTAATGCTTAATGCTTCATGCTTACTGCTTCATCCTTAATCCTTAACAATGCTTAATATGCTTATAACCTTATATGCATAAAGGTTTAAATGCTTAAATTCTTAAATGCCTAAATGCTTACATGCTTAAATGCTTTAATTCCTAAATGCTCTTAAATGCTTAATGCTTCATGTATAATGCTTAATGCTTCATGCCTAATACTTCATGCTTAATGCTTCATATCTAATGCTTCTTGCTTAATCCTTAATAATGCATAATATGCTTATACCCTAATATGCTTAAATGTTTAAATGATTAAATGCTTAAATGCATAAATTCCTAAATGCTAAAAATGCTTAAATGGTTTAATGCTTCAATGCTTAATGCTTAATGCTTAATATGCTTATAGGCTTAAATGCTTATATGCTTAAATGCTTCAATGCTGAAATGCTTAAATGCTTAATACTTAATACTTAAAGCTTAATGCTTAATGATTCATCCTTAATAATGCTTAATATGGTAATATGCTTATATGCTTAAATGCTTAAATAAAGAAATTCTAAAATGCTTAATGCTTAATGCTTAAGTTTTCATGCTTAATGCTTAATAATGATTAATTTGCTTCTACCCTTATATGCTTAAATTTTTAAATGCTTAAATGCTTAATATGCTTATAAGCTTATGTGCTTAAATGTTTCATTTCTTGAATGCTTAAATGCTTAAACCCTTAATTGCTTAAATGCTTAATCCTTGATGCTTAATGCGTAATGCTTGATGCTTGATGCTTAAATGCTTAAATGCTTAATTGCTTAAATGCTTAAATGCTTAATTCTTAATATGCTTATAAGTTTATGTTCTTAAATACTTAAATTCTTAAATTCTTAAACACTTAAATGCGTAAATGCTTAAATTTTTAAATGCTTAAATTCCTAAATACTTTAAATGCTTAAATGCTTAAATGCTTAATGCTTAATATGCTTATAAGCTTATACGCTTAAATGTTTCATTTCTTGAATGCTTAATTGCTTCAATGTGCTTAAACCCTTAATTGCTTAAATGCTTAATCCTTGATGCTTAATGCGTAATGCTTAATGCTTAATGTTTCATGTTTAAATGCTTAATCCTTATTAATTATTAATAGGCTTATAAAGTTATATGCTTAAAGGTTTAATTGCTTAAATGCTTAAATTCCTAAATTCTTTAAATGCTTAAATGCATAAATGCTTAATGCTTAATATGCTTAGAAGCTTATGTGCTTAAATGTTTCATTTCTTGAATGCTGAAATGCTTCAATGCTTAAATGCTTAAACCCTTAATTGCTTAAATGCTTAATCCTTGATGCTTAATGCGTAATGCTTAATGCTTCATGCTTAAAGTGTTTCATGTTTAAATGCTTAACCTTAATAATTGTTAATATGCTTATAAACTTATATGCTTAAAGGTTTAATTGCTTAAATGCTTAAATTCCAAAATGCTTAATGCTTAATAAGCTTATATAAGCTTATGTGCTTAAATGCGTAAATGCTTAAATTCCTAAATACTTTAAATGCTTAATGCTTAATATTCTTATAAGCTTATGTGCTTAAGTGCTTCATTTATTGAATGCTTAAATGCTTGAATGCTTAAATGCTTGAACACTTAATTGCTTAAATGCTTAATTGATGCTTAATGCCGAATGCTTGATGCATAATGCTTAAAACTTCATGCTTAATGTTTCATGTTTAAAGGCTTAATCATTAATAATTATTAATATGCTTATAACTGTATATTCTTAAAGGTGTAATTGCTTAAATGCTTAAATTCCTAAATGCTTAAATACTTAAAGGCTTAAATGCTAAAATGCGTAAAAGCTTAAATGCTTAAATGCTTAAATACTTAAATGCTTAAATTCCTAAATGCTTTAAATGCATAAATTCTTAATGCTTAATAAGCTTATAAACTTATGTGCTTACATGCTTGAATGCTTAAAGTGTTAAATGCTTAAATACTTAAATTCCTAAATGCTTAAATGCTTAATGCTTAATATGCTTATAAGCTTATGTGCTTAAATGCTTAATTTCTTTAATGCTGAAATGCTTCAATGCTTAAATGCTTAAACCCTTAATTGCTTAAATGCTAAAATGCTTAATCCTTGATACTTAATGCATAAAGCTTAATGCTTCATGCTTAAAGTGTTTCATGTTTAAATGCTTAACCTTAATAATTATTAATATGCTTATAAACTTATATGCTTAAAGGTTTAATTGCTTAAATGCTTAAATTCCTAAATGCTTTAAATGCATAAATGCTTAATGCTTAATAAGCTTATAAACTTATGTGCTTAAATGCTTAAATGCTTAAAGTGTTAAATGCTTAAATGCTTAAATTCCTAAATACTTTAAATGCTTAATGCTTAATATTCTTATAAGCTTATGTGCTTAAGTGCTTCATTTCTTGAATGCATAAATGCTTGAATGCTTAAATGCTTAAACCCTTAATTGCTTAAATGCTTAATGGATGCTTAATGCCGAATGCTTGATGCGTAATGCTTAAAACTTCATGCTTAATGTTTCATGTTTAAAGGCTTAATCCTTAATAATTATTAACATGCTTATAACCTTATATTCTTAAAGGTTTAATTGCTTAAATGCTTAAATTCCTAAATGCTTAAATACTTAAAGGCTTAAATGCTAAAATGCTTAAAAGCTTAAACGCTTAAATGCTTAAATACTTAAATGCTTAAATTCTTAAATGCTTAAAGGCTTAAATGCTTAAATACTTAAATGCTTAATACTTAATGCTTAACGCTTAATGCATAATGCTTAATGCTTAATCCTTAATAATGCTTCATATGCTTATATGCTTAAATGCTTAAAATCTTAAATGCTTAAAAGCTTAAATGCTTAAATGACTAAATATTCAAATGTTTAAATGCTTAAATGCTTAATGGTGAAATGCTTAATGCTTAATGCTTCACGCTTAATCCTTAATAATGCTTAATATGCTTATATGCTTAAATGTTTAAATGCTCAAAAGCTTAAATGCTTAAATGTTTAAATGCTCAAAAGCTTAAATACTTAAATTCTTATAGGCTTAAAATGCTTAAATTTTTAAATGCTTACTCCAAAATATGCTTATTAGCTATATGCTTAAATGTATAAATGCATACATCCTTAAATGCTTAAATACTTAAATTCCTAAAAGCTTAAATGCTTGAATGCTTAAATCCTTAATGCTTAATATGCATATATGCCTAAATGCTTAAATGCTTAAATGCTTAAATGCCTAAATTAAATGCTTAAATGTTTAATGCTTAATGTTTAATTCTTCGTGCTTAAATGCTTAAATTCTTAAATGCTTAAATGCTTAGAGGCTAAAATCCTTAAATGCTTTAATGCTTAAATGGTTAATACTTAAATTTTAATGCTTAATGCTTAACGCTTTAAGCTTAATCTTTAATAATGCTTAATATGCTTATATGCTTAAATGTGTAAATGCTTAAATGCTTAAATAATTAAATTCTTAATACTTAACTTAGTACTTATGCTTAATGCTTAATGCTTAATGCTTAATGCATAATGCTTCATGCTTAATCCTTAATAATTATTAATATGCATATACCCTTATATGCTTACATGTTTGAATGCTTATGCTTAAATGATTAAATGATTAAATTCTTAACTGCTTAGTGCTTAATGCTTAATGCTTAATACTTAATGCTTAATGCATAATGGTTAATGCTTAATGCTTAATGCTTAATGCTTAATGCTTAATGCTTCATGCTTCATGCTTCATGCTTCATGCTTCATGCTTCATGCTTCATGCTTAATGTTTAATGCTTAATGCTTAATTCTTAATGCTTAATGCTTAATGCTTCATGCTGAATGCTTCATGCCTAATGCTTTAAGCTTAATCCTTAACCATAATTAATATGCTTATACCCTAATATTCTTAAATGTTTAAATGCTTAAATGCTTAAAATGCTTAAATGCTTAAATGCTTAATGGTTAATATGCTTAATGCTTAATATGCTTAGCTTATATACTTATAGGCTTAAATGATTAATCCTGAATATGCTTATAAGGTATATGTTTAAATTTTTAAATGCATAAATGATCAAAAGCTTAAATGCTTAAATGCTTAAATTCATAAATGCTAAAAATGCTTAAATCCTTAAGGCTTAATGCTTAATGATTAATTCTTAATCCATAATTTTCTTATAAGCCTATATGCTTATATGCTTAAATGCTTAAATGCCTAAATGCTTAAATGCTTAAATGCTTAAAGGCTTAAATGCTTAAATGCTTAAATGCTTAAATGCTTAAATGCTTAAATGCTTAATACTTAATGCTTAACGCTTAATGCTTAATCCTTAATAATGCTTAATATGTTTATATGGTTAAATGTTTAAATGCTTAAATAAATAAATTATTAAATGCTTAATGCTTAATGCTTAATGCTTAATACTTAACGCTTAATGCTTCATGCTAAATGCTTAATGCTTCATGCTAAATGCTTTATGCTTAATCCTTCATGCTTAATGCTTCATGCTTAATCCTTAATAATGCTTAATATGCTGATACCCTTATATGCATAAAGGTTTAAATGCTTAAATGCTTAAATGCTTACATTCTTAAATGCTTAAATTCCTAAATGCTTAAAATGCTTAAATGCTTAATGCTTAATGCTTCATCCTTAATTCTTAGTACCTAATGCTTCGTGCATAATCCTTCATAATGCTTAATAAGCTTATACCCTAATATGCTTAAATGTTTAAATGCTTAAATGCTTAAAATGTTTAAATGCTTAAATGCTTAAATGCTTAATGCTTAATTCTTAATGCTTAATGCTTAATATGCTTATAAGCTTACATGCTTAAATGCTTAAATGCTTAAATGCTTAAAATCTTAAATGCTTAAAAGCTTAAATGCTTAAATGCCTAAATATTTAAATATTTAAATGCTTAAATGCTTAATGCTTACTGCTTAAATGCTTAATGCTTAATGCTTAATGCTTAATTCTTCACTCTTAATGCTTCATGCTTAATCCTTAATAACGCTTAATATGCTTATATGCTTAAATGTTTAAATGCTTAAATGCTTAAATGCTTAAATTCTTCAAGGCTTAAAATGCTTAAATTTTTAAATTCTTACTCCAAAATATGCTTATAAGCTATATGCTTAAATGTTTAAATGCTTAAATGCTTAAATTCTTAAATTCCGAAATGCTTAAAATGCTTAAATGCTTGAATGCTTGAATGGTTAATGCTTAATATGCTTATAAACTTATATGCTTATATGCTTAAATGCTTAAATGCTTAAATGCCTAAATTAAATGCTTAAATGCTTAATGCTTCATGTTTAATTCTTCATGCTTAAATGCTTAAATTCTTAAATGCTTAAATGCTTAGAGGCTAAAATCGTTAAGTTCTTTAATGCTTAAATGGTTAATACTTAAATTTTAATGCTTAATACTTAACGCTTTAATCTTAATCTTTAACAATGCTTAATATGTTATATGCTTAATAAATTTGGAAATGCTTAAATGCTTAAATAATTAAATTCTTAAATGCTTAAATAGTTAAAAGCTTAAAAGCTTAATGCTTAATACTTAATACTTAATGCTTAAATTCCTAAATGCTTAAAATGCTTAAATGCTCAAATGCTTAATGCTTAATGCTTAATGTTTAATGCTTAATGCTTAATATGCTCAATGCTTAATATGCTTATAGGCTTAAATGTTTAATCCTTAATATGCTTATAAGCTATATGTTTAAATTTTTAAATGCATAAATGCTCAAAAGCTTAAATGCTTAAATTCATAAATGCTAAAAATGCTTAAATCCTTAAGGCTTAATGCTTAATGCTTAATGCTTAATGATTAATTCTTAATGCATAATTTTCTTATAAGCTTATATGCTTATATGCTTAAAGGCTTAAATGCCTAAATGCTTAAATGCTTAAATGCTTACATGCTTAAATGCTTAAATTCCTAAATGCTTAAAATGCTTAAATTCCTAAATGCTTAAAATGCTTAAGTGCTTAAAAGCTTAATGCTTAATACTTAATTTTTCATGCTTAATGCTTCATGCCTAATGCTTCAAGCTTAATTCTTAATAACGCTTAATATGCTTAAGCCCTAATATCCTTAAATGCTTAAATTCTTAAATGCCTAATGCTTAATGCTTAATGCTTAATATGCTTATAAGCTTATATGCTTATATGCTTAAACACTTCAATGCTTAAGTACTTAAATGCTTAAATGCTTAAATGCTTAAAGGGTTAAATGTTTAAATGCTTAAACACTTAATACTTAATGCTTAATGCTTAATGCTTAATGCATAATGATTAATCCTTAATAATGCTGAATATTCTTATATGCTTATATGCTGAAATTTTTAATTGCTTAAATGTTTAAATAATTAAATTCTTAAATGCTTAAATGGTTAAATGCTTAAATGCTTAATGCTTTATTCTTAATACTTGCTTAATATGCTTATATGCTATTAATGCTTAAATTTTTAAATGCTCAAATGCTTAAATGCTTAAATTCTTAAAGGCTTAAAATGCTTAATGCTTAATGCTTAGTGCTTAATGCTTAATGCTTAATGCTTAATTCTTAATGCTTAATGCTTCATGCATAATGCTTCATGCTTAATCCTTAATAATTATTAATATGCATATACCCTTATATGCTTACATGTTTGAATGCTTATGCTTAAATGATTAAATGATTAAATTCTTAACTGCTTAGTGCTTAATGCTTAATGCTTAATACTTAATGCTTAATGCATAATGCTTAATGCTTAATGCTTAATGCTTAATGCTTAATGCTTAATGCTTAATGCTTAATGCTTAATGCTTAATGCTTAATGCTTAATGCTTAATGCTTAATGCTTAATGCTTAATGTTAATGCTTAATGCTTAATGCTTCATGCTTCATGCTTCATGCTTCATGCTTCATGCTTCATGCTTCATGCTTAATGCTTAATGCTTCATCCTTAATGCTTAGTACCTAATGCTTCGTGCATAATGCTTAATAAGCTTATTCCCTTATATGCTTAAATGTTTAAATGCTTAAATGCTTAAAATGTTTAAATGCTTAAATGCTTAAATGCTTAATGCTTAATTCTTAATGCTTAATGCTTAATATGCTTATAAGCTTATATGCTTAAATGCTTAAATGCTTAAATGCTTAAAATCTTAAATGCTTAAAAGCTTAAATGCTTAAATGCTTAATGCTTACTGCTTAAATGCTTAATGCTTAATTCTTCACTCTTAATGCTTCATGCTTAATCCTTAATAATGCTTAATATGCTTATATGCTTAAATGTTTAAATGCTTAAATGCTTAAATTCTTAAAGGCTTAAAATGCTTAAATTTTTAAATTCTTACTCCAAAATATGCTTATAAGCTATATGCTTAAATGTTTAAATGCATAAATGCTTAAATGCTTAAATTCCTAAATGCTTAAAATGCTTAAATGCTTGAATGCTTGAATGGTTAATGCTTAATATGCTTATAAACTTATATGCTTATATGCTTAAATGCTTAAATGCTTAAATGCCTAAATTAAATGCTTAAATGCTTAATGCTTCATGTTTAATTCTTCATGCTTAAATGCTTAAATTCTTAAATGCTTAAATGCTTAGAGGCTAAAATCCTTAAGTGCTTTAATGCTTAAATGGTTAATACTTAAATTTTAATGCTTAATACTTAACGCTTTAATCTTAATCTTTAATAATGCTTAATATGTTATATGCTTAATAAATGTGGAAATGCTTAAATGCTTAAATAATTAAATTCTTAAATGCTTAAATAGTTAAAAGCTTAAAAGCTTAATGCTTAATACTTAATACTTAATGCTTAATGCTTAATGCTTAATGCCTAATGCTTAATGCTTCATGCATAATGCTTCATGCTTAATCCTTAATAATTATTAATATGCATATACCCTTATATGCTTACATGTTTGAATGCTTATGCTTAAATGATTAAATTCTTAAATTCCTAAATGCTTAGTGCTTAATGCTTAATGATTAAGGCTTAATGCTTAATGCTTACTGCTTAATGATTAATGCTTAATGCTTAATGCTTAATGCCTAATGCTTAATGCTTAATGCATAATGCTTAATGCTTAATGCTTAATGCTTAATGCTTAACGCTTAATGCTTAATGCTTAATGCTTAATGTTAATGCTTAATGCTGAATGCTTAATGCTTAATGCTTCATGCTTCATGCTTCATGCTTCATGCTTCATGCTTCATGCTTCATGCTTCATGCTTCATGCTTCATGCTTCATGCTTCATGCTTCATGCTTCATGCTTAATGCTTAATGCTTCATCCTTAATGCTTAGTACCTAATGCTTCGTGCATAATGCTTAATAAGCTTATACCCTAATATGCTTAAATGTTTAAATGCTTAAATGCTTAAAATGTTTAAATGCTTAAATGCTTAAATGCTTAATGCTTAATTCTTAATGCTTAATGCTTAATATGTTTATAAGCTTATATGCTTAAATGCTTAAATGCTTAAATGCTTAAATGCTTAAAATCTTAAATGCTTAAAAGCTTAAATGCTTAAATACTTAATGCTTACTGCTTAAATGCTTAATGCTTAATGCTTAATGCTTAATTCTTCACTCTTAATGCTTCATGCTTAATCCTTAATAATGCTTAATATGCTTATATGCTTAAATGTTTAAATGCTTAAATGCTTAAATGCTTAAATTCTTAAAGGCTTAAAATGCTTAAATTTTTAAATTCTTACTCCAAAATATGCTTATAAGCTATATGCTTAAATGTTTAAATGCATAAATGCTTAAATGCTTAAATGCTTAAATTCCTAAATGCTTAAAATGCTTAAATGCTTGAATGCTTGAATGGTTAATGCTTAATATGCTTATAAACTTATATGCTTATATGCTTAAATGCTTAAATGCTTAAATGCCTAAATTAAATGCTCAAATGCTTAATGCTTAATGTTTAATTCTTCATGCTTAAATGCTTAAATTCTTAAATGCTTAAATGCTTAGAGGCTAAAATCCTAAAGTGCTTTAATGCTTAAATGGTTAATACTTAAATTTTAATGCTTAATACTTAACGCTTTAATCTTAATCTTTAATAATGCTTAATATGTTATATGCTTAATAAATGTGGAAATGCTTAAATGCTTAAATAATTAAATTCTTAAATGCTTAAATAGTTAAAAGCTTAAAAGCTTAATGCTTAATACTTAATACTTAATGCTTAATGCTTAATGCTTCATGCATAATGCTTCATGCTTAATCCTTAATAATTATTAATATTCATATACCCTTATATGCTTACATGTTTGAATGCTTATGCTTAAATGATTAAATTCTTAAATTCCTAAATGCTTAGTGCTTAATGCTTAATGATTAAGGCTTAATGCTTAATGCTTACTGCTTAATGATTAATGCTTAATGCTTAATGCTTAATGCCTAATGCTTAATGCTCAATGCATAATGCTTAATGCTTAATGCTTAATGCTTAATGCTTAATTCTTAATGCTTAATGCTTAATGCTTAATGCTTAATGCTTAATGCTTAATGCTTAATGCTTAATGCTTAATGCTTAATGCTTAATGCTTAAAATGTTTAAATGCTTAAATGCTTAAATGCTTAATGCTTAATTCTTAATGCTTAATGCTTAATATGCTTATAAGCTTATATGCTTAAATGCTTAAATGCTTAAAATCTTAAATGCTTAAAAGCTTAAATGCTTAAATGCTTAATGCTTACTGCTTAAATGCTTAATGCTTAGTTCTTCACTCTTAATGCTTCATGCTTAATCCTTAATAATGCTTAATATGCTTATATGCTTAAATGTTTAAATGCTTAAATGCTTAAATGCTTCAATTCTTAAAGGCTTAAAATGCTTAAATTTTTAAATTCTTACTCCAAAATATGCTTATAAGCTATATGCTTAAATGTTTAAATGCATAAATGCTTAAATGCTTAAATTCCTAAATGCTTAAAATGCTTGAATGCTTGAATGGTTAATGCTTAATATGCTTATAAACTTATATGCTTATATGCTTAAATGCTTAAATGCCTAAATTAAATGCTTAAATGCTTAATGCTTCATGTTTAATTCTTCATGCTTAAATGCTTAAATTCTTAAATGCTTAGAGGTTAAAATCCTTAAGTGCTTTAATGCTTAAATGGTTAATACTTAAATTTTAATGCTTAATACTTAACGCTTTAATCTTAATCTTTAATAATGCTTAATATGTTATATGCTTAATAAATGTGGAAATGCTTAAATGCTTAAATAATTAAATTCTTAAATGCTTAAATAGTTAAAAGCTTAAAAGCTTAATGCTTAATACTTAATACTTAATGCTTAATGCTTAATGCTTAATGCCTAATGCTTAATGCTTCATGCATAATGCTTCATGCTTAATCCTTAATAATTATTAATATTCATATACCCTTATATGCTTACATGTTTGAATGCTTATGCTTAAATGATTAAATTCTTAAATTCCTAAATGCTTAGTGCTTAATGCTTAATGATTAAGGCTTAATGCTTAATGCTTACTGCTTAATGATTAATGCTTAATGCTTAATGCTTAATGCCTAATGCTTAATGCTTAATGCAGAATGCTTAATGCTTAATGCTTAATGCTTAATGCTTAATTCTTAATGCTTAATGCTTAATGCTTAATGCTTAATGCTTAATGCTTAATGCTTAATGCTTAATGCTTAATGCTTAATGCTTAATGCTTAAAATGTTTAAATGCTTAAATGCTTAAATGCTTAATGCTTAATTCTTAATGCTTAATGCTTAATATGCTTATAAGCTTATATGCTTAAGTGCTTAAATGCTTAAATGCTTAAAATCTTAAATGCTTAAAAGCTTAAATGCTTAAATGCTTAATGCTTACTGCTTAAATGCTTAATGCTTAGTTCTTCACTCTTAATGCTTCATGCTTAATCCTTAATAATGCTTAATATGCTTATATGCTTAAATGTTTAAATGCTTAAATGCTTAAATGCTTAAATTCTTAAAGGCTTAAAATGCTTAAATTTTTAAATTCTTACTCCAAAATATGCTTATAAGCTATATGCTTAAATGTTTAAATGCATAAATGCTTAAATGCTTAAATTCCTAAATGCTTAAAATGCTTAAATGCTTGAATGCTTGAATGGTTAATGCTTAATATGCTTATAAACTTATATGCTTATATGCTTAAATGCTTAAATGCTTAAATGCCTAAATTAAATGCTTAAATGCTTAATGCTTCATGTTTAATTCTTCATGCTTAAATGCTTAAATTCTTAAATGCTTAAATGCTTAGAGGTTAAAATCCTTAAGTGCTTTAATGCTTAAATGGTTAATACTTAAATTTTAATGCTTAATACTTAACGCTTTAATCTTAATCTTTAATAATGCTTAATATGTTATATGCTTAATAAATGTGGAAATGCTTAAATGCTTAAATAATTAAATTCTTAAATGCTTAAATAGTTAAAAGCTTAAAAGCTTAATGCTTAATACTTAATACTTAATGCTTAATGCTTAATGCTTAATGCCTAATGCTTAATGCTTCATGCATAATGCTTCATGCTTAATCCTTAATAATTATTAATATTCATATACCCTTATATGCTTACATGTTTGAATGCTTATGCTTAAATGATTAAATTCTTAAATTCCTAAATGCTTAGTGCTTAATGCTTAATGATTAAGGCTTAATGCTTAATGCTTACTGCTTAATGATTAATGCTTAATGCTTAATGCTTAATGCCTAATGCTTAATGCTTAATGCATAATGCTTAATGCTTAATGCTTAATGCTTAATGCTTAATTCTTAATGCTTAATGCTTAATGCTTAATGCTTAATGCTTAATGCTTAATGCTTAATGCTTAATGCTTAATGCTTAATGCTTAATGCTTAAAATGTTTAAATGCTTAAATGCTTAAATGCTTAATGCTTAATTCTTAATGCTTAATGCTTAATATGCTTATAAGCTTATATGCTTAAATGCTTAAATGCTTAAATGCTTAAAATCTTAAATGCTTAAAAGCTTAAATGCTTAAATGCTTAATGCTTACTGCTTAAATGCTTAATGCTTAGTTCTTCACTCTTAATGCTTCATGCTTAATCCTTAATAATGCTTAATATGCTTATATGCTTAAATGTTTAAATGCTTAAATGCTTAAATGCTTAAATTCTTAAAGGCTTAAAATGCTTAAATTTTTAAATTCTTACTCCAAAATATGCTTATAAGCTATATGCTTAAATGTTTAAATGCATAAATGCTTAAATGCTTAAATTCCTAAATGCTTAAAATGCTTAAATGCTTGAATGCTTGAATGGTTAATGCTTAATATGCTTATAAACTTATATGCTTATATGCTTAAATGCTTAAATGCTTAAATGCCTAAATTAAATGCTTAAATGCTTAATGCTTCATGTTTAATTCTTCATGCTTAAATGCTTAAATTCTTAAATGCTTAAATGCTTAGAGGTTAAAATCCTTAAGTGCTTTAATGCTTAAATGGTTAATACTTAAATTTTAATGCTTAATACTTAACGCTTTAATCTTAATCTTTAATAATGCTTAATATGTTATATGCTTAATAAATGTGGAAATGCTTAAATGCTTAAATAATTAAATTCTTAAATGCTTAAATAGTTAAAAGCTTAAAAGCTTAATGCTTAATACTTAATACTTAATGCTTAATGCTTAATGCTTAATGCCTAATGCTTAATGCTTCATGCATAATGCTTCATGCTTAATCCTTAATAATTATTAATATGCATATACCCTTATATGCTTACATGTTTGAATGCTTATGCTTAAATGATTAAATTCTTAAATTCCTAAATGCTTAGTGCTTAATGCTTAATGATTAAGGCTTAATGCTTAATGCTTACTGCTTAATGATTAATGCTTAATGCTTAAGGCTTAATGCCTAATGCTTAATGCTTAATGCATAATGCTTAATGCTTAATGCTTAATGCTTAATGCTTAACGCTTAATGCTTAATGCTTAATGCTTAATGTTAATGCTTAATGCTTAATGCTTAATGCTTAATGCTTCATGCTTCATGCTTCATGCTTCATGCTTCATGCTTCATGCTTAATGCTTAATGCTTCATCCTTAATGCTTAGTACCTAATGCTTCGTGCATAATGCTTAATAAGCTTATACCCTAATATGCTTAAATGTTTAAATGCTTAAATGCTTAAAATGTTTAAATGCTTAAATGCTTAAATGCTTAATGCTTAATTCTTAATGCTTAATGCTTAATATGTTTATAAGCTTATATGCTTAAATGCTTAAATGCTTAAATGCTTAAAATCTTAAATGCTTAAAAGCTTAAATGCTTAAATACTTAATGCTTACTGCTTAAATGCTTAATGCTTAATGCTTAATGCTTAATTCTTCACTCTTAATGCTTCATGCTTAATCCTTAATAATGCTTAATATGCTTATATGCTTAAATGTTTAAATGCTTAAATGCTTAAATGCTTAAATTCTTAAAGGCTTAAAATGCTTAAATTTTTAAATTCTTACTCCAAAATATGCTTATAAGCTATATGCTTAAATGTTTAAATGCATAAATGCTTAAATGCTTAAATTCCTAAATGCTTAAAATGCTTAAATGCTTGAATGCTTGAAAGGTTAATGCTTAATATGCTTATAAACTTATATGCTTATATGCTTAAATGCTTAAATGCTTAAATGCCTAAATTAAATGCTTAAATGCTTAATGCTTAATGTTTAATTCTTCATGCTTAAATGCTTAAATTCTTAAATGCTTAAATGCTTAGAGGCTAAAATCCTAAAGTGCTTTAATGCTTAAATGGTTAATACTTAAATTTTAATGCTTAATACTTAACGCTTTAATCTTAATCTTTAATAATGCTTAATATGTTATATACTTAATAAATGTGGAAATGCTTAAATGCTTAAATAATTAAATTCTTAAATGCTTAAATAGTTAAAAGCTTAAAAGCTTAATGCTTAATACTTAATACTTAATGCTTAATGCTTAATGCTTAATGCCTAATGCTTAATGCTTCATGCATAATGCTTCATGCTTAATCCTTAATAATTATTAATATTCATATACCCTTATATGCTTACATGTTTGAATGCTTATGCTTAAATGATTAAATTCTTAAATTCCTAAATGCTTAGTGCTTAATGCTTAATGATTAAGGCTTAATGCTTAATGCTTACTGCTTAATGATTAATGCTTAATGCTTAATGCTTAATGCCTAATGCTTAATGCTTAATGCATAATGCTTAATGCTTAATGCTTAATGCTTAATGCTTAATTCTTAATGCTTAATGCTTAATGCTTAATGCTTAATGCTTAATGCTTAATGCTTAATGCTTAATGCTTAATGCTTAATGCTTAATGCTTAATGCTTAATGCTTAATGCTTAATGCTTAATGCTTAATGCTTAATGCCTAATGCTTAATGCTTAATGCTTAATGCTTAATGCTTAATGCTCAAATCTTAATGCTTAATGCTCAAATCTTAATGCTTAATGCTTAATGCTTGATGCTTAATGCTTAATGCTTAATGCTTAATGCTTAATGCTTAATGCTTAATGCTTAATGCTTAATGCTTAATGCTTAATGCTTAATGCTTAATGCTTAATGCTTAATGCTTAATGCTTAATGCTTAATGCTTAATGCTTAATTCTTAATGCTTAATGCTGAATGCTGAATGCTTCATGCCTAATGCTTCAAGCTTAATCGTTAACAATAATTAATATGCTTATACCCTAATATTCTTAAATGCTTAAATGCTTAAATTCCTAAATGCTTAAAATGCTTAAATGCTCAAATGCTTAATGCTTAATGCTTAATTTTTAATGCTCAATGCTTAATATGCTCAATGCTTAATATGCTTATAGGCTTAAATGTTTAATCCTTAATATGCTTATAAGCTATATGTTTAAATTTTTAAATGCATAAATGCTCAAAAGCTTAAATGCTTAAATTCATAAATGCTAAAAATGCTTAAATCCTTAAGGCTTAATGCTTAATGCTTAATGCTTAATGATTAATTCTTAATGCATAATTTTCTTATAAGCTTATATGCTTAAAGGCTTAAATGCCTAAATGCTTAAATGCTTAAATGCTTACATGCTTAAATGCTTAAATTCCTAAATGCTTAAAATGCTTAAATTCCTAAATGCTTAAAATGCTTAAGTGCTTAAAAGCTTAATGCTTAGTACTTAATTTTTCATGCTTAATGCTTCATGCCTCATGCTTCAAGCTTAATTCTTAATAACGCTTAATATGCTTAAGCCCTAATATCCTTAACTGCTTAAATTCTTAAATGCCTAATGCTTAATGCTTAATGCTTAATATGCTTATAAGCTTATATGCTTATATGCTTAAACGCTTCAATGCTTAAGTACTTAAATGCTTAAATGCTTAAATGCTTAAATGCTTAAAGGGTTAAATGTTTAAATGATTAAACACTTAATACTTAATGCTTAATGCTTAATGCTTAATGCATAATGATTAATCCTTAATAATGCTGAATATTCTTATATGCTTATATGCTGAAATTTTTAATTGCTTAAATGTTTAAATAATTAAATTCTTAAATGCTTAAATGGTTAAATGCTTAAATGCTTAATGCTTTATTCTTAATACTTGCTTAATATGCTTATATGCTATTAATGCTTAAATTTTTAAATGCTCAAATGCTTAAATGCTTAAATTCTTAAAGGCTTAAAATGCTTAGTGCTTAATGCTTAGTGCTTATGCTTAATGCTTAATGCTTAATGCTTAATGCTTAATGCTTAATGCTTCATGCATAATGCTTCATGCTTAATCCTTAATAATTATTAATATGCATATACCCTTATATGCTTACATGTTTGAATGCTTATGCTTAAATGATTAAATGATTAAATTCTTAACTGCTTAGTGCTTAATGCTTAATGCTTAATGCTTAATGCTTAATGCATAATGCTTAATGCTTAATGCTTAATGCTTAATGCTTAATGCTTAATGCTTAATGTTAATGCTTAATGCTTAATGCTTAATGCTTAATGCTTAATGCTTAATGCTTAATGCTTAATGCTTAATGCTTAATGCTTAATGCTTAATGCTTAATGCTTCATGCTTCATGCTTTATGCTTCATGCTTCATGCTTCATGCTTCATGCTTAATGCTTAATGCTTAATGCTTAATGCTTAATGCTTAATGCTTAATTCTTAATGCTTAATGCTTAATGCGTAATGCTTAATGCTTAATGCTTAATGCTTAATGCTTAATACTTAATGCTTAATGCTTAATGCTTAATGCTTAATGCTTAATGCTTAACGCTTAATGCTTAATGCTTAATGCTTAATGCTTAATGCTTAATGCTTAATGCTTAATGCTTAATGCTTAATGCTTAATGCTTAATGCGTAATGCTTAATGCTTAATTCTTAATGCTTAATGCTTCATGCTGAATGCTTCATGCCTAATGCTTTAAGCTTAATCCTTAACCATAATTAATATGCTTATACCCTAATATTCTTAAATGTTTAAATGCTTAAATGCTTAAATGCTTAAATGCTTAAAATGCTTAAATGCTTAAATGCTTAATGGTTAATATGCTTAATGGTTAATATGCTTAATGGTTAATATGCTTAGCTTATATACTTATAGGCTTAAATGATTAATCCTTAATATGCTTATAAGGTATATGTTTAAATTTTTAAATGCATAAATGATCAAAAGCTTAAATGCTTAAATACTTAAATTCATAAATGCTAAAAATGCTTAAATCCTTAAGGCTTAATGCTTAATGATTCATTCTTAATCCATAATTTTCTTATAAGCCTATATGCTTATATGCTTAAAGGCTTAAATGCCTAAATGCTTAAATGCTTACATGCTTAAATGCTTAAATTCCTAAATGCTGAAAATGCTTAAATTCCTAAATGCTTAAAATGCTTAAGTGCTTAAGAGCTTAATGCTTAATGCTTAATTTTTCATACTTAATGCTTCATGCCTAATGCTTCAAGCTTAATTCTTAATAATGCTTAATATGCTTAAACCCTAATATCCTTAAATGCTTAAATTCTTAAATGCTGAATGCTTAATGCTTAATATTCTTATAAGCTTATATGCTTAAATGTTTAAATGCTTCAATGCTTAAGTACTTAAATGCTTAAATGCTTAAATGCTTAAAGGGTTAAATGTTTAAATGTTTAAACACTTAATACTTAATGCTTAATGCTTAATGCTTAATGCATAATGATTAATCCTTAATAATGATGAATATTCTTATATGCTTATATGCTGAAATTTTTAATTGCTTAAATGTTTAAATAATTAAATTCTTAAATGCTTAAATGGTTAAATGCTTAAATGCTTAATGCTTTATTCTAAATACTTGCCAAATATGCTTATATGCTATTAATGCTTAAATTTTTAAATGCTCAAATGCTTAAATGCTTAAATTCTTAAAGGCTTAAAATGCTTAAATTTTTAAATGCTTACTCCTTAATATGCTTATTTGCTATATGCTTAAATGTTTAAATGCATAAATGCTTAAATGCTTAAATTCCTAAATGCGTAAAATGCTTAAATGCTTGAATGCTTAATGCATAATGCTTAATATGCTTATAAGCTTATATGTTTATATGCTTAAATACTTAAATGCTTAAATTCCTAAATGCTTTAAATGCTTAAATGCTTAATGCTTAATATGCTTATAAGCTTATGTGCTTAAATGCTTAAATTCTTAAATTCTTAAATGCTTAAATTCCTAAATACTTTAAATGCTTAAATGCTTAAATGGTTAATGCTTAATATGCTTATAAGCTTATGTGTTTAAAAGCTTCATTTCTTGAATGCTTATATGCTTAAACCCTTAATTCCTTAAATGCTTAAATGCTTAATCCTTGATGCTTAATGTGTAATGGTTAATGCTTCATGCTTAATGTTTCATGTTTAAATGCTTAACCTTAATAATTACTAATATGCATATAAACTTATATGCTTAAAGGTTTAATTGCTTAAATGCTTAAATTCCTAAATGTTTTAAATGCTTAAATGCATAAATGCTTAATGCTTAATAAGCTTATAAGCTTATGTGCTTAAATGTTTAAATGCTGAAAGTGTTAAATGCTTAAATGGTTAAATTCCTAAATACTTTAAATGCTTAAATGCTTAAATGCTTAATGCTTAATATTCTTATAAGCTTATGTGCTTAAGTGCTTCATTTCTTGAATGCTTAAATGCTTAAATGCTTAAACCCTTAATTGCTTAAATGCTTAAATTCTTAGTCCTTCATGCTTAATGCTGAATGCTTGATGCGTAATGCTTAAAACTTCATGCTTAATGTTTCATGTTTAAAGGCTTAATCCTTAATAATTATTATTATGCTTATAACCTTATATGCGGAAAGGTTTAATTGCTTAAATGCTTAAATTCCTAAATGCTTAAATACATAAAGGCTTAAATGCTAAAATTCTTAAAAGCTTAAATGCTTAAATGCTTAAATGCTTAAATTCTTAAATTCTTAAATGCTTAAAGGCTTAAATGCTTAAATGCTTAAATGCTTAATACTTAATGCTTAACGCTTAATGCTTAATCCTTAATAATGCTTAATATTTTTATATGGTTAAATGTTTAAATGCTTAAATGCTTAAATAAATAAATTATTAAATGCTTAATGCTTAATGTTTAATACTTAATGCTTAATGCTTAATGCTTAATGCTTAATGCTTTATGCTTAATCCTTCATGCTTAATGCTTCATGCTTAATCCTTCATGCTTAATGCTTCATGCTTAATCCTTAATAATGCTTAATATGCTGATACCCTTATATGCATAAAGGGTTAAATGCTTAAATGCTTAAATGCTTACATTCTTAAATGCTTAAATTCCTAAATGCTTAAAATGCTTAAATGCTTAATGCTTAATGCTTCATCCTTAATGCTTAGTACCTAATGCTTCGTGCATAATCCTTAATAATGCTTAATAAGCTTATACCCTAATATGCTTAAATGTTTAAATGCTTAAATGCTTAAAATGTTTAAATGCTTAAATGATTAAATGCTTAATGCTTAATTCTTAATGCTTAATGCTTAATATGCTTATAAGCTTATATGCTTAAATGCTTAAATGCTTAAAATCTTAAATGCTTAAAAGCTTAAATGCTTAAATGCCTAAATATTTAAATATTTAAATGCTTAAATGCTTAATGCTTACTGCTTAAATGCTTAATGCTTAATGCTTCATGCTTAATTCTTCGCTCTTAATGCTTCATGCTTAATCCTTAATAATGCTTAATATGTTTATATGCTTAAATGTTTAAATGCTTAAATGCTTAAATGCTTAAATTCTTCAAGGCTTAAAATGCTAAAATTTTTAAATTCTTACTCCAAAATATGCTTATAAGCTATATGCTTAAATGTTTAAATGCATAAATGCTTAAATGCTTAAATTCCTAAATGCTTAAAATGCTTAAATGCTTGAATGCTTGAATGGTTAATGCTTAATATGCTTATAAACTTATATGCTTATATTCTTAAATGCTTAAATGCTTAAATGCCTAAATTAAATGCTTAAATGCTTAATGCTTAATGTTTAATTCTTCATGCTTAAATGCTTAAATTCTTAATTGCTTAAATGCTTAGAGGCTAAAATCCTTAAGTGCTTTAATGCTTAAATGGTTAATACTTAAATTTTAATGCTTAATACTTAACACTTTAATCTTAATCTTTAATAATGCTTAATATGCTTATATGCTTAATAAATGTGTAAATGCTTAAATGCTTAAATAATTAAATTCTTAAATGCTTAAATAGTTAAAAGCTTAAAAGCTTAATGCTTAATACTTAATGCTTAATGCTTAATGTTTAATGCTTAATGCCTAATGCTTAATGCTTCATGCATAATGCTTCATGCTTAATCCTTAATAATTATTAATATGCATATACCCTTATATGCTTACATGTTTGAATGCTTATGCTTAAATGATTAAATTCTTAAATTCCTAAATGCTTAGTGCTTAATGCTTAATGATTAAGGCTTAATGCTTAATGCTTAATGCTTAATGATTAATGCTTAATGCTTAATGCTTAATGCTTAATGCTTAATGCTTAATGCTTAATGCTTAATGCATAATGCATAATGCTTAATGCTTAATGCTTAATTCTTAATGCGTAATGCTTCATGCTGAATGCTTCATGCCTAATGCTTCAAGCTTAATCGTTAACAATAATTAATATGCTTATACCCTAATATTTTTAAATGCTTAAATGCTTAAATTCCTAAATGCTTAAAATGCTTAAATGCTCAAATGCTTAATGCTTAATGCTTAATGCTTAATATGCTTAATGCTTAATATGCTTATAGGCTTAAATGTTTAATCCTTAATATGCTTATAAGCTATATGTTTAAATTTTTAAATGCATAAATGCTCAAAAGCTTAAATGCTTAAATGCTTAAATTCATAAATGCTAAAAATGCTTAAATCCTTAAGGCTTAATGCTTAATGCTTAATGCTTAATGATTAATTCTTAATGCATAATTTTCTTATAAGCTTATATGCTTATATGCTTAAAGGCTTAAATGCTTAAATGCTTAAATGCTTAAATGCTTAAATTCCTAAATGCTTAAAATGCTTAAATTCCTAAATGCTTAAAATGCTTAAGTTCTTAAAAGCTTAATGCTTAATACTTAATTTTTCATGCTTAATGCTTCATGCCTAATGCTTCAAGCTTAATTCTTAATAACGCTTAATATGCTTAAACCCTAATATCCTTAAATGCTTAAATTCTTAAATGCCTAATGCTTAATGCTTAATGCTTAATATGCTTATAAGCTTATATGCTTATATGCTTAAACGCTTCAATGCTTAAATACTTAAATGCTTAAATGCTTAAATGCTTAAAGGGTTAAATGTTTAAATGCTTAAACACTTAATACTTAATGCTTAATGCTTAATGCTTAATGCATAATGATTAATCCTTAATAATGCTGAATATTCTTATATGCTTATATGCTGAAATTTGTAATTGCTTAAATGTTTAAATAATTAAATTCTTAAATGCTTAAATGGTTAAATGCTTAATGCTTTATTCTTAATACTTGCTTAATATGCTTATATGCTATTAATGCTTAAATTTTTAAATGCTCAAATGCTTAAATGCTTAAATTCTTAAAGGCTTAAAATGCTTAAATTTTTAAATGCTTACTCCTTAATATGCTTATTGGCTTAAATTCTTATATGGTTAAATGCTTAAATTCCTTAATGCTTAAATCCTTAATGCTTAATGGTTCAAGCTTAATGCTTAGTATGCTTATAAGCTTATATGCTTATATGTTTAAATGCTTAAATGCTTCAATGCTTAAATGTTTTAAATACTTAAATGCTTAAATAGTTAAATGCTTAAATGCTTAAACGCCTAATACTTAATACATAATGCTTAATGATTAATCCTTAATAATGCTTAATATGCTTATATGCTTATATGCTTAAATGTTTAATTGCTTAAATGTTTAAATAATTAAATTCTTAAATGCTAAAATGGTTAAATGCTTAAATGCTTAATTCTTAATGCTTAAATGCTTAATGCTTAGTGCTTAATATGCTTATACCCTTAAGCATTATTAAGAATTAAACATTACGCATTAAGCATTAAGCATTTAAGAATTGAAACATTTTAGCATTTAAGCCTTTAAGCATTTAAGTATTAAGCACTAAGCAATAAGTATTAAGAATTAAGCATTAAGCATTAAGCATTTTAGCATTTAAGCATTTAAGCATTCAAAACATTTAAGCATATAAGCATATAAGCATTTAACCATTAACCATTAAGAATTAAGCATTATACATTAAGCATTAAGCATTTAAGCATTTAAGCATTTAAACATTTACACCTATAAGCATAAAAGCATATTAAGCATTATTAAACGTTAAGCATTAAGCATTAAGCATTTAGGCATTAAGCATTTAAGCATTTACGCATTTAAGCATTAAACATTTACGCATATAAAAATATAACCATATTAAGCATTAAGCATTAAGCATTAAGCATTAAGCATTAAGAATTAAGCATTAAGCATTAAGCATTTAAGCATTTGAGCATTTAAGCATTTGAGCATTTAAGCATTTAAGAATCTAAGCGTTTATAAACATTTAAGCATATAAGAATATAAGCATTTAACCATTAACCATTATCCATTAAGAATTAAGCATTAAGAATTAAGCACTTAAGCATTTAAGCATTTAAACATTTAAGCATATAATAATAATCATAATAATAATAATAATAATAATAATAGTCATAATCATAATATTCAATTTAATAATCGTAATAACAATAATAAGAATAATAATAATAATCATCATGATAACAATAATAATAATAATAATCATCATCATCATCATAATCATAATGATGATAATAATAATAATAATCATAATCATAATAATAATAATAATAGTAATCATCATCAATAATAGTAATAATCCTTATCATCATAATAATAATAGCAATAATAATAATAACAATAATAATAACAACAATAATAATAATAATAATATTTATAATTATAATAATCATAAAATCATCATCATAAATATCATAATAATAATCATAATATTAATATTAATAATGATAATTAAAATAATAATCATATTATTAATATTAATAATAATAAAAATAACAATAACAGTAATAATAATAATAATAAATATAATAATAATAAGAATAATAATAATTATAATAATAAAAATAATCATAATCATAATAATACTCCAATCATAATAATCATAATAATAATAATAATAATAATAATAATAATAATAATAATATTAATCATAATATTAATAATAATAATAATAATAATAATAATAATAATAATAATAATAATAATAATAAAAATAATAATGATTATAATAATAATCACAATAATAATAATAATAATAATAATCATAATAATAATAATAATAATCATCATTATCATCATAATCATAATAATCATAATCATAATAAAAATAATAATAATAACAATAATAATAATAATAATCATAAGAATAATAACAATAATAATAATAATAATAACAATAACAATAATAATAATCACAATATTAATAATAACAATAAAAAAAATACTAATGATAAATATAATAATAGTAATAAAAGTAATACTAATAATCATAATAATAATAATCAAAAATAGAATAACAACAACAACAACAACAATAATCATAATAATCATATTAATAAACATAATCATAATTATCATAATCATAATAATAATCATAATAATAATAATAATAATAATAATAATACCAATAATAATAATAATAAGAATCATCATAATCGTAATCATAATAATAATCATAATCATAATAATTATAATAATAATAATAATAATCATAATAATAATTATCATCATAATCATAATAATCTTAATAACAATAATAATAATAATAATAATAATAATAATAATAATGATAATCATAATAGTCATAGTAATAATCATAATAATAATATTATTAATAATAATAAAAATCCTAATAATAATAATAATAATCATAATAATATTAATAATTATAATCATAATATAATAATAATAATAATCATAACAATAACTACAATCATAATAACCATAATAATAATAATAATCATAATCATAATAATAATCATGATAATAATAATATAATAAAAATATTAACTACAATAATAATAATAATAATAGTCATAATATTAATAAGAATAATAATAACAATAATAATAATTATTCTTATTATTATTACAATTATTACAAAAATAATAATAATCGTAATAATAATAAAAATAATAATAATAATAATAATAATAATAATCGTAGTAATAATAATAATAATGAAAATACTAGTCATAATATTAATAATAACAATAATAATAATAATAATCATAATTATGAAAATCGTAATCATAATAATAATCATAATCATAATAATCACAATAATAATCATAATCATAACAATAATAATAATAATAATAATAATAATAATAATAATAAGAATAATAATAACAACAACAATAATAATAACAATAATAATAGTAATAATAATAATAAAAATAATAATAATCATAAATATAATAATAAAAATAATAAAAATAAGACTAATATCACAATAATAATAATCATAATAATAATAATATCAATAATAATAATAAGAATCATAATAACAATCATATTAATAAACATAATCATAATCATGATAATAATAATAATAATAATGATAATCCTAATCACAATAGTAATAATAATAATTGAAATAATAATAATAATAATAACAATAATCATAATCATAGTAGTCATAATAATAATAATAATGATAATAATCATTCTCATAATAATAATAATAATAATAATAATAATAATCATAATAATAATTATGATCATAATCATAATAATCATAATAATAATAGTGATAATAATAATAATAATAATAATAATCATAATAATAATAAGAATAAAAATAATAATCATATTAATATTCATAATCATCGTAATCATAATAATAACAAGAAGAATAATAATTATAATCATAATAATCATATTTAATAATAATAATAATAATAATAATAATAATAAGCATAATCATAATAATAATTATAATCATAATCATAATAATCATAATAATTATAATAATAATAATAATCATAATAATAATAACAGTAATAATAATAATAAATAATAATAAAAATCAAAATAATAATAATAAGAATAAAAATAATAATCATATTAATAATCATAATCATAATATTAATAAATATAATAATAATAATGATCATAAAACTCATAATCATAATCATAATCATAAAAATAATAACTGACAACAACAATAATAATAATAGTAATAACTATAATAATAATAACAATAATAATAATAATAATAGAAATTATAATAATTATAGTCAAAACCATAACATAATAATAATAATAATAATAATAATAATAATAATAATAGTAATAATAATCATAATCATCATCATCATAATAATAATAATAATAATAAAATATTAATAATCATAATAATAAAAATCATAATAATCATAATTATCATAATAATAATAATAATAATAATCATAATAAAATTAATAAAAATAATAACAATAATAATGATAATAACAATAATAATAACAAAAATAATAATCAACAATAATAATAATAATGATAATAATAACAACAATCTGAATATTAATAATAATAATAACCATAATAATAAAAAGAATAATAATAACAGTAACAATACTAATAACAACAAGAACAATAACAATAAAAGTAATAATAATAATAATAATAATTATTATAATTATAATAACAACAACGACAATAAAAAAATAAAAATAAGAATAAAAATAATAATAATAATAATAACCATCATAATAATAATAAAAATAATAATAATAATAATCATCATAATAATAATAATCATATTAATAATAACAATAATAATAATAATCATAATAATACTACTAATAATCATATTCATATTAGTCATAATATTAATCGTAATAATTATAATAATAATAATAATAATAATAATAGTAATAATAATAATAAGAAAAACAACAACAATAATCATAATCATAATCATAATCATAATAATAAAAATAATAATAATAATCATAATAATAATAATAATAATCATAATTATAGTCATAATAATAATAACAATAATAATAATAATAATAATAATAATAATAATATTAATAAACATAATCATAATAATACCCATAATAATAATAATAGTAATAGTAATAATCATAATAATACTATTCATAACAATAATAATAATATTAATAATAATAATAATCATAATAATCATAATATTAATAATAATAATAATCAAAATAATAACAAAAATATTGATAATAACAATAATAATAATAACAACAACTATAATAATAATAATAATTGAAATAATAATAATTATAGTCAAAACAATAATAATAATCATAAAAATAATAATAATCATCATAATAATAATAATAATAATAATAATAATAATAATAATCATAATAGAAATAATAATAATAATAATAATAATGAAAATCATAATAATAATCATAATTATCATAAGAATAATAATAATCATAATAATGATAATAATAATAATAACAATCTGAATATTAATAATAATAATAACCATAATAATAAAAAGAATAATAATAACAGTAACAATACTAATAACAACAAGAACAATAACAATAAAAGTAATAATAATAATAATAATAATTATAATTATAATTATAATAACAACAACGACAATAAAAAAATAAAAATAAGAATAAAAATAATAATAATAATAATAACCATCATAATAATAATAAAAATAATAATAATAATAATCATCATAATAATAATAATCATATTAATAATAACAATAATAATAATAATCATAATAATACTACTAATAATCATATTCATATTAGTCATAATATTATTCGTAATAATTATAATAATAATAATAATAATAATAGTAATAATAATAATAAGAAAAACAACAACAATAATCATAATCATAATCATAATCATCATAATAAAAATAATAATAATCATCATAATCATAATAAAAATAATAATCATAATAATATTCATAATAATAATAACAATAATAATAACAATAATAATAATAATAATAGTAATATTAATAAACATAATCATAATAATACCCATAATAATAATAATAGTAATAGTAATAATCATAATAATACTATTCATAACAATAATAATAATATTAATAATAATAATAATCATAATATTAATAATAATAATAATAATCAAAATAATAACAAAAATATTGATAATAACAATAATAATAACAACAACAATAATAATAATAATAATAATAATTGAAATAATAATAATTATAGTCAAAACAATAATAATAATCATAAAAATAATAATCATCATAATAATAATAATAATAATAATAATAGAAATAATAATAATAATAATAATAATAATAATAAGAATGAAAATCATAATAATAATCATAATTATCATAAGAATAATAATAATCATAATAATGATAATAATAATAACAATAATATTAATAATCATAACAATAATCATAATAATCATAATCATAATAATAATCATAGTAATAATAACCATAATAATAATAATTATTATTATAATAATCATAATAATAATAATAATAATAATAACAATAGTCATAATAATAATAATAATAATAATAATAGAAATAATAATAATTATAGTCAAAACCATAATAATAATCATAAAAATAATAATAATAAAAATAAGAATAATACTAATAATAATAATAATAATAACAATAATAATAATATCATAATAATATTCATAATCATCATCATAATCATAATCATAATAACAATAATAATAACAACAACAATAATAATAATAGTAACAACGATAATGATAATAGTAATAAAAATAATAATAATGATAGTCAAAACCATAATAATAATAATAATAATAATAATAATAATAGTAATAATAATAATAATTACAATAATAATAATAATCATTATAATAATCATAATAATCATCATCATAATAATCATAATCATGATAATAATAATAACAATAATAAATTAAAAGAGTAAGGAAGAGAGAAATTATTATTATTATTATTATTTTTATTATAATTATTATGAGTATTATTATAATTATTATAACTATTATTATTATTATAGTTATGATGATTATTATTATTATTATTATTATTTTTATGATTATTATTATGATTATTATTGTTATGATTATTATTATTATTATGATTGTTATTATGATTATTATTATGATTATTATTGTTATTATTATTATTATGGTTTTCACTATAATTATTTTTATTTCTATTATTATTATTATTATTATTATTATTGTTTAGAGCTGTCAAAACGGGTAACCCGGCTCGACCCGGCCCGGCCCACCACGAGTTGGTCACTTAGTGAGCCAACCCAACCCGACTCATTTATTAGCGAGCCAGAAAAACTTGAACCCGGCCCGACCCACCACGGGTTGGTGGGTAAACGGGTTGGCTCACTAACCCATTTAATTACATTTTTTTTAAAATAAAAAAAAAATACAAACTTTATGTAATCTAAATTTAAACAAATTTCATTCCCAAAAAATTATTTTAAAGACCCTTGTTCTTGTTGTCTCCAAATTCACTAATAAAGATTTTCCTAATTTCAGAACAATTCCGACAATCAATAAAAAAATATTAGTAAAAAGAAAAAAAAAAGAACCAGTGATCAACAACATCAACAAAATATTAATAGTTTAATCTGTAACATAATTTCCCAAATTGAAAGATATCAAAAAGAGCTTGTTCAAAAAATGTATACTCAAATTGTTTAAATAAAATGAACAAAATATGATACAAGCATGTCAGAACATGAAAAAATCATTCCATGTCTTCAAATCCTATTTTTGTCATTATAGGGTTTTTGAAAAAAAAAGAAAAGGAAGAGCAGTGAGAAAACAAAAAATGTGGAGAAAAGAGAATAAAAAAGGAAGGGTGTTTTACTTGCTCCTTGAAGAATTTCAATAAAGTGAGGGTGAGAGTACCGTCAAATGAGACCAAGTATAGTGAGAGTAATTTGTGAAAGTAATTTGTGAGAGCAGATGTTACTTTTTTGGTATACACAGTGAGTAGTGAAGATAGTATTTTATTTTTTAGGATTTCAAAAATAAAATAATAAATTAAAAAAATAAAATTAGGTAGGTGGGTTGGTGGGCCAACCCGGCTCACCACGGGTTCAACCCGCATGAGCCGGGTCTAAATGAGCCGGGTTGAAATCTGACCCGCATATAAATGGGTTGTATTTTTCAAACCCAACCCGGCCCGAACC
>CP144697.1:1067854-1089471 GCA_036885675.1 Vigna mungo | reverse complement strand
TATTAAGCATTAAGCATTTAAGCATTTAGGAATTTAAGTATTTAAGCATTTAACACTTTAAGCATTTAAGCATTTAAGCACATAAGTTTATAAGCTTATTAAGCATTAAGCATTTATGCATTTAAAGCATTTAGGAATTTAAGCATTTAAGTATTTAAGCATTTAAGCATTTAAGCTTTTAGGCATTTTAGCATTTAAGAATTTAATTATTTAAACATTTAAGCAATTAAACTTTTAAGCATATAAGCATATAAGCATATTAAGCATTATTAAGGATTAATCATTAAGTATTAAGTATTAAGTATTAGGCGTTTAAGCATTTAAGCATTTAACCCTTTTAGCATTTAAGCATTTAAGTATTTAAACATTTAAGCATTGAAGCATTGAAGTATATAACCATATAAGGTTATAAGCATACTAAGCATTAAGCTTGAACCATTAAGCATTAAGGATTTAAGCATTAAGGAATTTAAGCATTTAACCATATAAGAATTTAAGCTAATAAGCATATTAAGGAGTAAGCATTTAAAAATTTAAGCATTTTAAGCCTTTAAGAATTTAAGCATTTAAGCATTTGAGCATTTAAAAATTTAAGCATTAATAACATATAAGCATATTAAGCAAGTATTAAGAATAAAGCATTAAGCATTTAAGCATTTAACCATTTAAGCATTTAAGAATTTAATTATTTAAACATTTAAGCAATTAAAAATTTCAGCATATAAGCATATAAGAATATTCAGCATTATTAAGGATTAATCATTATGCATTAAGCATTAAGCATTAAGCATTAAGTATTAAGTGTTTAAGCATTTAAACATTTAACCCTTTAAGCATTTTAGCATTTAAGTACTTAAGCATTGAAGCGTTTAAGCATATAAGCATATAAGCTTATAAGCATATTAAGCATTAAGCATTAGGCATTTAAGAATTTAAGCATTTAAGGATATTAGGGTTTAAGCATATTAAGCGTTATTAAGAATTAAGCTTGAAGCATTGGGCATGAAGCATTAAGCATGAAAAATTAAGCATTAAGCATTAAGCTTTTAAGCACTTAAGCATTTTAAGCATTTAGGAATTTAAGCATTTTAAGCATTTAGGAATTTAAGCATTTAAGCATGTAAGCATTTAAGCATTTAAGCATTTAAGCATTTAGGCATTTAAGCCTTTAAGCATATAAGCATATAAGCTTATAAGAAAATTATGCATTAAGAATTAATCATTAAGCATTAAGCATTAAGCATTAAGCCTTAAGGATTGAAGCATTTTTAGCATTTATGAATTTAAGCATTTAAGCATTAAGCATTAAGCATATTAAGGATTAAACATTTAACCCTATAAGCATATAAGCTAAGCATATTAAGCATTAAGCATTAAGCATCAAGCATTTGAGCATTTAAACATTTTAAGCACTTAGGAATTTAAGCATTTAAGCATTTAAAAATATTAGGGTATAGGCATATTAATTATTGTTAACGATTAAGCTTGAAGCATTAGGCATGAAGCATTCAGCATGAAGCATTAAGCATTAAGCATTAAGCATTAAGCATTAAGCATTAAGCATTAAGCATTAAGCATTAAGCATTAAGCATTAAGCATTAAGCATTAAGCATGAAGCATTAAGCATTAAGCATTAAGCATTAAGCATTAAGCATTAAGCATTAAGCATTAAGCATTAAGCATTAAGCATTAAGCATTAAGCATTAAGCATTAAGCATTAAGCATTAAGCATTAAGCATTAAGCATTAAGCATTAAGCATTAAGCATTAAGCCTTAATCATTAAGCATTAAGCACTAAGCATTTAGGAATTTAAGAATTTAATCATTTAAGCAAAAAGCATTCAAACATGTAAGCATATAAGGGTATATGCATATTAATAATTATTAAGAATTAAGCATGAAGCATTATGCATGAAGCATTAAGCATTAGGCATTAAGCATTAAGCATTAAGTATTAAGTATTAAGCATTAAGCTTTTAAGCTTTTAACTATTTAAGCATTTAAGAATTTAATTATTTAAGCATTTAAGCATTTACACATTTATTAAGCATATAAGCATATTAAGCAGTATTGAAGATTAAGCTTAAAGCGTTAAGTATTAAGCATTAAAATTTAAGTCTTAACCATTTAAGCATTAAAGCATTTATGGATTTTAGCCTCTAAGCATTTAAGCATTTAAGAATTTAAGCATTTAAGTATGAAGAATTAAACATTAAGCATTAAGAATTTAAGCATTTAATTTAGGAATTTAAGCATTTAAGCATATAAGCATATAAGTTTATAAGCATATGAAGCATTAAGCATTCAAGCATTCAAGCATTTAAGCATTTTAAGCATTAAGGAATTTAAGCATTTAAGCATTTATGCATTTAAAAATTTAAGCATATAGCTAATAAGCATATATTGTGAGTAAGAATTTAAAAATTTAAGCATTTTAAGCCTTGAAGAATTTAAGCATTTAAGCATTAATAGCATATAAGCATATTAAGCAAGTATTTAGAATAAAGCATTAAGCATTTAAGCATTTAACCATTTAAGCATTTACGAATTTAATTATTTAAACATTTAAGCAATTAAAAATTTCAGCATATAAGCATATAAGAATATTCAGCATTATTAAGGATTAATCATTATGCATTAAGCATTAAGTATTAAGTGTTTAAGCATTTAAAAATTTAATCCTTTAAGCATTTAAGCATTTAAGCATTTAAGTACTTAAGCATTGAAGCATTTAAGCATATAAGCTTATAAGAATATTAAGCATTAAACATTAAGCATTTAAGAATTTAAATATTTAAGGATATTAGGGTTTAAGCATATTACGCATTATTAAGAATTAAGCTTGAAGCATTAGGCATGAAGCATTAAGTATGAAAAATTAAGCATTAAGTATTAAGCTTTTAAGCACTTAAGCATTTAGGAATTTATGCATTTTAAGCATTTAGGAACTTAAGCATTTAAGCATGTAAGCATTTAAGCATTTCAGCATTTAGGCATTTAACCTTTAAGCATATAAGCATATAGGCTTATAAGAAAATTATGCATTAAGAATTAATCATTAAGCATTAAGCCTTAAGGATTTAAGCATTTTTAGCATTTATGAATTTAAGCATTTAAGCTTTTGAGCATTTATGCATTTAAAAATTTAAACATATATAGCTTATAAGCATATTAAGGATTAATCATTTAAGCCTATAAGCATATAAGCTAAGCATATTAAGCATTAAGCATATTAACCATTAAGCATTTAAGCATTTTAAGCATTTTAAGCATTTAAGCATTTAAGCATTAAAACATTTAAGAATATTAGGGTATAAGCATATTAATTATGGTTAAGGATTAAGCTTAAAGCATTAGGCATGAAGCATTCAGCATGAAGCATTAAGCATTAAGAATTAAGCATTAAGCATTAAGCATTAAGCATTTGAGCATTTAAGCATTTTAAGCATTTAGGAATTTAAGCATTTAAGCATTTAAGAATATTAGGGTATAAGCATATTAATTATTGTTAACGATTAAGCTTGAAGCATTAGGCATGAAGCATTCAGCATGAAGCATTAAGCATTAAGAATTAAGCATTAAGCATTAAGCATTAAGCATTAAGCATGAAGCATGAAGCATGAAGCTTGAAGCATGAAGCATGAAGCATGAAGCATGAAGCATGAAGCATGAAGCATGAAGCATGAAGCATGAAGCATGAAGCATTAAGCATTAAGAATTAAGCATTAAGCATTAAGCATTAAGCATTAAGTATTAAGCATGAAGCATGAAGCATGAAGCTTGAAGCATGAAGCATGAAGCATGAAGCATGAAGCATGAAGCATGAAGCATGAAGCATTAAGCATTAAGCATTAAGCATTAAGCATTAAGCATTAAGCATTAAGCATTAAGCATTAAGCATTAAGCATTTCGCATTAAGCATTAAGCATGAAGAATTAAGCATTAAGCATTAAGCATTAAGCATTAAGCATTAAGCATTAAGCATGAAGCATGAGGCATGAAGCATGAAGCATGAAGCATGAAGCATGAAGCATGAAGCATGACGCATGAAGCATGAAGCATGAAGCATGAAGCATTAAGCATTAAGCATTAAGCATTAAGCATTAAGCATTAAGCATTAAGCATTAACCATTATGCATTAAGCATAAAGTATTAAGCATTAAGCATTAAGCACTAAACAGTTAGGAATTTCAGAATAAGCATTCAAACATGTAAGGATATAAGGGTATATGCATATTAATAATTATTAAGGATTAAGCATGAAGCATTATGCATGAAGCATTAAGCATTAAGCATTACGCATTAAGCATAAGCACTAAGTATTAAGTATTAAGTATTATGCATATAAGCATTTAAGAATTTAATTATTTAAGCATTTAAGCATTTACACATTTAAGCATATAAGCATATTAAGCATTATTAAAGATTAAGCTTAAAGCGTTAAGCATTAAGCATTAAAATTTAAGTATTAACCATTTAAGCATTAAAGCATTTAAGGATTTTAGCCTCTAAGCATTTAAGCATTTAAGAATTTAAGCATTTAAGCACGAAGAATTAAACATTAAGCATTAAGCATTTAAGCATTTAATTTAGACATTTTAACATTTAAGCATTTAAGCATTTAAGCATATATGCATATTAAGCATTAAGCATTTACGGTTTTACGAATTTAAGCATTTAAGGATTTATGGATTTATACATTTAAGCATATAGCTAATAAGCATATTTTGGAGTAAGCATTTAAAAATTTAAGCATTTTAAGCCTTTAAGAATTTAAGCATTTAAGCTTTTGAGCATTTAAACATTTAAGCATTTAAGCTTTTGAGCATTTAAACATTTAAGCATTTAAGCTTTTGAGCATTTAAACATTTAAGCATATAAGCATATTAAGCATTATTAAGGATTAAGCGTGAAGCATTAAGCATTAAGCATTTCACCATTAAGCATTAAGCATTTAAGCATTTAAACATTTGAATATTTAGTCATTTAAGCATTTAAGATTTTAAGCATTTAAGTATTTAAGCATATAAGCATATGAAGCATTATTAAGGATTAAGCATTAAGCATTAAGCATTAAGCGTTAAGCATTAAGTATTAAGCATTTAAGTATTTAAGCATTTAAGCCTTTTAGCATTTAAGAATTTAAGCATTTAAGCGTTTAAGCTTTTAAGCATTTTAGCATTTAAGCCTTTAAGTATTTAAGCATTTAGGAATTTAAGCATTTAAGCAATTAAACCTTTAAGAATATAAGGTTATAAGCATATTAATAATTATTAAGGATTAAGCCTTTAAACATGATACAATAAGCATGAAGTTTTAAGCATTACGCATCAAGCATTACGCATTAAGCATCAAGGATTAAGCATTTAAGCAATTCAGGGTTTAAGAATTTAAGCATTCAAGCATTTATGCATTCAAGAAATGAAGCACTTAAGCACATAAGCTTATAAGAATATTAAGCATTAAGTATTTAAAGTATTTAGGAATTTAAGCATTTAACACTTTAAGCATTTAAGCATTTAAGGACATAAATTTATAAGCTTATTAAGCATTAAGCATTTATGGATTTAAAGCATTTAGGAATTTAAGCATTTAAGCAATTAAACCTTTAAGCATATAAGTTTATAAGCAAATTAATAATTATTAAGGTTAAGCATTTAAACATGAAACACTTTAAGCATGAAGCATTAAGCATTACGCATTAAGCATCAAGGATTAAGCATTTTAGCATTTAAGCAATTAAGAGTTTAAGCATTTAAGCATTTAAGCATTTCAGCATTAAAGAAATGAAGCATTTAAGCACATAAGCTTATAAGGATATTAACAATTAAGCATTTAAGCATTTAGGAATTTAAGTATTTAAGCATTTAACACTTTAAGCATTCAAGCATTTAAGCACATAAGATTCTAAGCTTATTAAGCATTAAGAATTTATGCATTTAAAGCATTTAGGAATTTAAGCATTTAAGTATTTAAGCATTTAAGCTTTTAAGCATTTTAGCATTTAAGCCTTTAAGTATTTAAGCATTTAGGAATTTAAGCATTTAAGCAATTAAGTGTATAAGCATTTAAGCATCAAGCATTCGGCATTAAGCATTAATTAAGCATTTAAGCAATTAAGTGTTTAAGCATTTAAGCATTCAAGCATTTAAGCATTCAAGAAATGAAGCACTTAAGCACATAAGCTTATAAGAATATTAAGCATTAAGCATTTAAAGTATTTAGGAATTTAAGCATTTACGCATTTAAGCACATAAGCTTATATAAGCTTATTAAGCATTAAGCATTTAGGAATTTAAGCATTTAAGCAATTAAACCTTTAAGCATATAAGTTTATAAGCATATTAACAATTATTAAGGTTAAGCATTTAAACATGAAACACTTTAAGCATGAAGCATTAAGCATTACGCATTAAGCATGAAGGATTACGCATTTAAGCAATTAAGGGTTTAAGCATTTAAGCATTGAAGCATTTAAGCATTCAAGAAATGAAACATTTAAGCACATAAGCTTATAAGCATATTAAGCAAGCATTTATGCATTTATGCATTTAAAGCATTTAGGAATTTAAGCATTTAAGCAATTAAACCTTTAAGCATATAACTTTATAAGCATATTAATAATTATTAAGGACTAAGCATTTAAACATGAAACATTAAGCATGAAGCATTAAGCATCAAGGATTAAGCATTTAAGCAATTAAGGGTTTAAGCACATTGAAGCATTTAAGCATTCAAGAAATGAAACATTTAAGCGCATAAGCTTATAAGCATACTAAGCATTAAGCATTTAAGCATTTAAGCATTAAAAGTATTTAGGAATTTAAGCATTTAAGCATTTAAGTGTTTAAGAATTTAAGAATTTAAGAATTTAAGCATTTAAGAACATAAACTTATAAGCATATTAAGCATTAAGCATTTAAGCATTTAAGTATTTAGCATGAAGCATTAAGCATTACGCATCAAGCATTACGCATTAAGCTTTAAGGATTAAGCATTTAAGCAATTAAGGGTTTAAGCATTTAAGCATTCAAGAAATGAAACATTTAAGCACATAAGCTTATAAGCATATTAAGCAGTAAGCATTTAAGCATTTAAGCATTTAAAAATTTAAGCATTTAAGCATTTTAGCGTTTAAAAATTTAAGAATTTAAGCATTTAAGAACATAAACTTATAAGCATATTAACCATTAAGCATTTAAGAATTTCATAATTTAAAGTATTTAGGAATTTAAGCATTTAAGCATTTAAACATCTAAGCATATAAGCATAATTAAGGATTAAGCATGAAGCATTAACCATCAAGCCATTTAAGCATTTAAGCATATATAAGCTTATAAGCATATTAAGCATGAAGCATTAAGCATTTAAGCATTTAAGCATGTAACATTTTATGAATTTAGGAATTTAAGCATTTAAAAATTTAAGCATATAAGGGTAGAAGCAAATTAATCATTATTAAGCATTAAGCATGAAAAATTATCCATTAAGCATTAAGCATTTTAGAATTTCTTTATTTAAGCATTTAAGCATATAAGCATATTACCATATTAAGCATTATTAAGGATGAATCATTAAGCATTAAGTATTAAGTATTAAGCATTTAAGCATTTCAGCATTGAAGCATTTAAGCATATAAGCATTTAAGCCTATAAGCATATTAAGCATTAAGCATTGAAGCATTTAACCATTTAAGCATTTTTAGCATTTAGGAATTTATGCATTTAAGCATTTAATCATTTAAACATTTAAGCATATTAGGGTATAAGCTTATTATGCATTATTAAGGATTAAGCAAGAAGCATTAGATATGAAGCATTAAGCATGAAGTATTAGGCATGAAGCATTAAGCATTATACATGAAGCATTACGCATTTAAGCATTTTAAGCATTTAGGAATTAAAGCATTTAAGCATGTAAGCATTTAGGCATTTAAGAATTTAAGCATTTAAACCTTTATGCATATAAGGTTATAAGCATATTAAGCATTGTTAAGGATTAAGGATGAAGCAGTAAGCATGAAGCATTAAGCATTAAGCATTAACCATAAAGTATTAAGCATTAAGCATTAAGCATTAAGCATTAAGCATTAAGCATTAAGTATTAAGTATTAACCTTTAGGTATTAAGCATTAAGTATTAAGCATTAATAATTTAAGCATTTAAGCATTTAAGAATTTAATTATTTAAGCATTTAAGCATTGACACATTTAAGCATATAAGCATATTAATCATTATTAAGGATTAAGCATAAAGCATTAACAATTTAGCATTAAAATTTAAGTATTAACCATATAGGCCTATAAGCTTATAAGCCTATTAAGCATTAAGCATTAATCATTAAGCATTAAACATGAAGCATTAAGCATTTAAAGCATTTAAGTATTTATGCATATAAGCATATTAAGCATTAAGCATTTAAAAATTTAAGCATTTTAAGCCTTTAAGAATTTAAGAATTTAAGTATTTAAGCATTTAAGCATTTAAACATTTAAGCATATAAGCATATAAGCATATTAAGCATTATTAACGATTAAGCATGAAGCATTAAGCTTCAAGAATTAAGCATGAAACATTAAGCATTAGGCATTTAAGCATTAAGCATTAAGCAATTAAGCTTTTAAGCATTTAGGCATTTAAGCATTTTAGCTTTTAATTAAGCATTTAAGATTTTAAGCATTTAAGCATATAAGCTTATAACCATATTAAGTATGAAACATTAAGCATTAAGCATTAATCATTAAGCATTTGTGCTTTTTTAGCATTTAAGAATTTAAACATTTAAGGATATTAGGGTATAAGAATATTAACCATTATTAAGGATTAAGCATGAAGCATTAGGCATGAAGCATTAGGCATGAAGCATTAAGAATGAAGCATTAGGCAGGAAGCATTAAGCATTAAACATGAAGTATTAGGCATGAAACATTAAGCATTATACATGAAGCATTAAGCATTTAAGCATTTTAAGCATTTAGGACTTAAAGCATTTAAGCATGTAAGCATTTAGGAATTTAAGCATTTAAGCATTTAAACCTTTATGCATATAAGGGTATAAGCATATTAAGCATTATTAAGGATTAAGCATGAAGCATTAAGTATTAAGCATTAAGCTTGAAGCATTAGGCATGAAGCATTAAGCATGAAGCATTAGGCATGAAGCATTAAGCATTAAGCATTTAAGCATTATAAGCATTTAAGAATTTAAGCATTTAAACCTTGATGCATATAATGGTATAAGCATATTATGCATTATTAAGGTTTAAGCATGAAGCATTAAGTATTAAGCATTAAGTTTTAAGCACTGACCAATAAGTATTAAGCATTAAGCATTAAGCATTAAGCATTTAAGCATTTACACATTTAAACATTTAAGCACATAGGAAATAAGCATATTAAGGATTAAGCATTTAAAAATTTAAGCATTTAAGCCTTTAAGTATTTAAGCATTTTAGCATTTTAACATTTAAGCATATAAGCTTATAAGCATATAAGGTTATTAGCATATTAAGTATTAAGCATTAATCATTAAGCATTAAGAATTAAGCATTAATCATTAAGCATTTAAAAGCATTTAAGCTTTTTAAGCATTTAAGAATTTAAATATTTAAGGATATTAGGGTATAAGAATATTAAGCATTATTAAGGATTAAGCATGAAACATTAGGCATGAAGCATTATGCATGAAGCATTAGGCATGAAGCATTAAGCATGAAGCATTAGGCATGAAGCATGAACCATTAAGCATTTAAGCATTTATGCATTTAAGCATTTATGCATTTAAGCATTTAAGCATTTAAGCATTTAGGAATTTAAGCATTTAAGCATTTAAACGTTTATGCATATAAGGGTATAAGCATATTAAGCATTATTAAGGATTAAGCATGAAGCATTAAGTATTAAGCACTAAGCATTAAGAATTTAAGAATTTATTTATTTAAGCATTTAACCATTTTAACATATAAGCATATTAATCATTATTAAGGATTAAGCATAAAAATTTAAGCATTTGAAGCCTCTAAGAATTTAAGTATTTAAGCATTTAAACATTTAAGGATTAAGCATGAAGCATGAAGAATGAAGCATTAATCTTGAAGAATTAAGCGTGAAGCATTAAGCATTTAAGCATTAAGCATTAAGAAATTAAGCATTTAAGCATTTAGGCATTTAAGCATTTAAGCATTTAAGCATATAAGTATAATAAGCTTATAAGCATATTAAGTATGAAGCATTAATTATTAAAAATTAAGCATTACGCATTAAGCATTTAAGAATTTAAGCATTGTAAACATTTAACAATTTAAACTTTTAAGGATATTAGGGTATAAGCATATTAAGCATGATTAAGGATTAAGCATGAAGCATTAAGCATGAAGCATTAGGCATCAAGCATTAAGCATGAAGCATTAGGCATGAAGCATTAAGCATTAAACATTAAGCATTAAGCATTGAGCATTTAAGCATTTAAGCATTTTAAGCATTTAGGAAGCATTTAAGCATTTAAGAATTTAAGCATTTAAACCTTTATGCATATAAGCGTATAAGCATATTAACCATTATTAAGGATTAAGGATGAAGCATTTACTATTAAGCATTAAGTATTACGCATTAAGCATTAAGAATTTAAGAATTTATTTAATTAAGGATTTAACCATTTTAACATATAAGCATATTAATCATTATTAAGGATTAAGCATAAAGCATTAAGAATTAAGCATTAAAATTTAAGTATTAAGCATCTAAGCAATAAAGAATTTAAGGATTTAAGCCTCTAAGCTTTTAAGCATTTAAGAATTTAAGGATTTTAAATATTAAAGCATATAAGCATATAAGCATATTAAGCATTATTAAGGATTAACCATGAAGAATTAAGCATTAAGCATTAAGCATTAAGCATTAAGCATTAAGCATTAAGCATTAAGCATTAAGCATTTAAGCATTTAAGCATTTAAGCATTTAACCATTTAAGCATATAAGCTTATAAGCATATTAAGCATTAAGCATTAATCATTAAGCACTAAACATTCTTAGCATTAAGCATTTAAGCATTTTAAGCATTTAGGAATTTAAGCATTTAAGCATTTATGCATTTAAACATTTAAGCATATAGCTAATAAGCATAAGGATTAAGCATTTAAAAATTTAAGCATTTCAAGCCTTTAAGAATTTAAGTATTTAAGCATTTTAGCATTTAAACATTTAAGCATATAAGGATATAAGCATATTAAGCATTAGTAAGGATTAAGCATGAAGCATTAAGAATGAAGCATTAAGCTTGAAGAATTAAGCATGAAGCATTAAACAATAAGCATTTAAGCATTAAGCAGTTAAGCATTTAAAGCATTTAGGCATTTAAGCATTTACGCTTTAAAGCATTTAAGATTTTAAGCATTGAAGCATATAAGCATATAAGCTAAGGATGTAAGCTTATAAGCATATTAAGCATTAAGCATTAAACATTAAGCATTAAGAATTTAGCATTAAGCATTTAAGCATTTTAAGCATTTAAGAATTTAAACATTTAAGGATATTAGGGTATAAGCATATTAAGCATTATTACGGATTAAGAATAAACATTAGGCATCAAGCATTAAGCATGAAGCATTAGGAATGAAGCATTAAGCATGAAGCATTAGCCTTAAAGCATTAAGCATAAAGCATTAGGCATGAAGCATGAAGCATTAAGCATTAAGCATTTAAGCATTTAAGCATTTTAAGCATTTAGGAATTTAAGCATTTAAGCATTTATGCAGATAAGGGTATAAGCATATTAAGCATTATTATGGATTAAGCATGAAGCATTAAGTATTAAGCATTAAGAATTTAAGAATTTATATATTTAAGCATTTAACCATTTTAACATATAAGCATATAAGCATATTAAGCATGATTAAGGATTAAGAAATAAGCATTAAACATTAGGATTTAAGCATGAAGTATTAAGCATTTAAGCATTTAGGGATTTAAGCATTTAAGCCTTTAAGCATTTAAGAATTTAAGCATTTAAGCATTTAAGTTTTTAAGCATTTTAGCATTTGAGTCGTTAAGCATTTAAGCATTTAAGCAAATAAACATTTAAGCATATAAGGTTATAAGCATATTAATAATTATTAAGGATTAAGCATTTAAACATGAAACATTAAGCATGCAGCATTAAGCATTACGCATCTTGCATTAGGCATTCAACATCTAGGAATAAGCATTTAAGCATTTAAGCATTTAAGCACTGAAGCATTGAAGCATTCAAGTAATGAAGCATTTAAGCACATAAGCTTATAAGCATATTAAGCATTAAGCATTAATCATTTAAGCATTTAAAGTATTGAGGAATTTAAGCATTAAAGCATTTAAGCACATAAGCTTATAAGCATATTAAACATTTAAGCATATAAAGCATTTATGAATTTAAGCATTTAAGCATTTAGGAATTTAAGCATTTAAGCATTTAGGAATTTAAGCATTTAAGCATTTAAACCTTTATGTATATAAGGGTATAAGCATATTAAGCATTATTAAGGATTAAGCATGAAGCATTAAGCAATAAGCATTAAGCATTTAAGCATTTAAGCATTTTAAGCATTTAGGAATTTAAGCATTTAAGCATATAAGCACTTAAGCATTTAAAACTTTATGCATATAAGGTATAAGCATATTAAGCATTATTAAAGATGAAGCATCAAGCATTAAGCATGAAGCATGAAGCATGAAGCATGAAGCATTTAAGCATTAAGCATTTAAACGTTTAAGCATTAAGCATTTAAGCGTTTAAGCATTTAGGCATTTAAGCATTGAAGCATTTCAGCATTTAAGCATTTAAATATTTAAGCATATAAGGTTATTATAAGCATATTTAGCATTATTAAGGTTTAAGCATGAAGCATTAAACATTAAGAATTAAGCATTAAGCATTACGTATTAAGTATTAAGTACTAAGTACTAAGTATTAAGAATTAAGAATTAAGAATTAAGCATTAAGTATTAAGCATTAATAATTTAAGCATTTAAGCATTTAAGCATTTAAGCATTTAAGAATTTAATTATTTAAGCATTTAAGAATTTACACATTTAAGCATATAAGCATATTAATCATTATTTAAGATTAAGCATAAAGCATTAAGAATTAAGCATTAAAATTTAAGTATTAACCATATAGGCCTATAAGCTTATAAGCCTATTAAGCATTAACCATTAATCATTAAGCATTAAACATGAAGCATTAAGCATTTAAGCATTTTAAGCATTTAACCATTTATGCATATAAGCATATTAAGCATTAAGCATTTAAAACCTTAAGCATTTTAAGCCTTTAAGAATTTAAGAATTTAAGTATTTAAGCATTTAAGCATTTAAACATTTAAGCATATAAGCATATAAGCATATTAAGCATTATTAAGGATTAATCATTAAGTATTAAGCATTAAGTATTAGGCGTTTAAGCATTTAAGCATTTAACCCTTTAAGCATTTAAGCATTTAAGTATTTAAACATTTAAGCATTGAAGCATTTAAGCATATAACCATATAAGCTTATAAGGATACTAAGCATTAAGCTTGAACCATTAAGCATTAAGGATTTAAGCATTAAGGAATTTAAGCATTTAACCATATAAGAATTTAAGCTAATAAGCATATTAAGGAGTAAGCATTTAAAAATTTAAGCATTTTAAGCCCTTAAGAATTTAAGCATTTAAGCATTTGAGCATTTAAAAATTTAAGCATTAATAACATATAAGCATATTAAGCAAGTATTAAGAATAAAGCATTAAGCATTTAAGCATTTAACCATTTAAGCATTTAAGAATTTAATTATTTAAACATTTAAGCAATTAAAATTTTCAGCATATAAGCATATAAGAATATTCAGCATTATTAAGGATTAATCATTATGCATTAAGCATTAAGCATTAAGCATTAAGTATTAAGTGTTTAAGCATTTAAACATTTAACCCTTTAAGCATTTTAGCATTTAAGTACTTAAGCATTGAAGCGTTTAAGCATATAAGCATATAAGCTTATAAGCATATTAAGCATTAAGCATTAGGCATTTAAGAATTTAAGCATTTAAGGATATTAGGGTTTAAGCATATTAAGCGTTATTAAGAATTAAGCTTGAAGCATTGGGCATGAAGCATTAAGCATGAAAAATTAAGCATTAAGCATTAAGCTTTTAAGCACTTAAGCATTTTTTAAGCATTTAGGAATTTAAGCATTTTAAGCATTTAGGAATTTAAGCATTTAAGCATGTAATCATTTAAGCATTTAAGCATTTAGGAATTTAAGCCTTTAAGCATATAAGCTTATAAGAAAATTATGCATTAAGAATTAATCATTAAGCATTAAGCATTAAGCATTAAGCCTTAAGGATTGAAGCATTTTTAGCATTTATGAATTTAAGCATTTAAGCATTAAGCATTAAGCATATTAAGGATTAAACATTTAACCCTATAAGCATATAAGCTAAGCATATTAAGCATTAAGCATTAAGCATTAAGCATCAAGCATTTGAGCATTTAAACATTTTAAGCACTTAGGAATTTAAGCATTTAAGCATTTAAAAATATTAGGGTATAGGCATATTAATTATTGTTAACGATTAAGCTTGAAGCATTAGGCATGAAGCATTCAGCATTAAGCATTAAGCATTAAGCATTAAGCATTAAGCATTAAGCATTAAGCATTAAGCCTTAAGCCTTAATCATTAAGCATTAAGCACTAAGCATTTAGGAATTTAAGAATTTAATCATTTAAGCAAAAAGTATTCAAACATGTAAGCATATAAGGGTATATGCATATTAATAATTATTAAGGATTAAGCATGAAGCATTATGCATGAAGCATTAAGCATTAGGCATTAAGCATTAAGCATTAAGTATTAAGTATTAAGCATTAAGCTTTTAAGCTTTTAACTATTTAAGCATTTAAGAATTTAATTATTTAAGCATTTAAGCATTTACACATTTATTAAGCATATAAGCATATTAAGCAGTATTGAAGATTAAGCTTAAAGCGTTAAGTATTAAGCATTAAAATTTAAGTATTAACCATTTAAGAATTAAAGCATTTAAGGATTTTAGCCTCTAAGCATTTAAGCATTTAAGAATTTAAGCATTTAAGTATGAAGAATTAAACATTAAGCATTAAGAATTTAAGCATTTAATTTAGGCATTTAAGCATATAAGCATATAAGTTTATAAGCATATGAAGCATTAAGCATTCAAGCATTCAAGCATTTAAGCATTTTAAGCATTTAGGAATTTAAGCATTTATGCATTTAAAAATTTAAGCATATAGCTAATAAGCATATATTGTGAGTAAGAATTTAAAAATTTAAGCATTTTAAGCCTTGAAGAATTTAAGCATTTAAGCATTTAAGCATTAATAGCATATAAGCATAATAAGCAAGTATTTAGAATAAAGCATTAAGCATTTAAGCATTTAAGCCTTTAACCATTTAAGCATTTAAGAATTTAATTATTTAAACATTTAAGCAATTAAAAATTTCAGCATATAAGTATATAAGAATATTCAGCATTATTAAGGAATAATCATTATGCATTAAGCATTAAGTATTAAGTGTTTAAGCATTTAAACATTTAACCCTTTAAGCATTTAAGCATTTAAGTACTTAAGCATTGAAGCATTTAAGCATATAAGCTTATAAGAATATTAAGCATTAAGCATTAAGCATTTAAGAATTTAAGCATTTAAGGATATTAGGGTTTAAGCATATTAAGCATTATTAAGAATTAAGCTTGAAGCATTAGGCATGAAGCATTAAGTATGAAAAATTAAGCATTAAGTATTAAGCTTTTAAGCACTTAAGCATTTTAAGGATTTAGGAATTTAAGCATTTTCAGCATTTAGGAACTTAAGCATTTAAGCATGTAAGCATTTAAGCATTTCAGCATTTAGGCATTTAACCTTTAAGCATATAAGCATATAGGCTTATTAGAAAATTATGCATTAAGAATTAATCATTAAGCATTAAGCCTTAAGGATTTAAGCATTTTTAGCATTTATGAATTTAAGCATTTAAGCATTTAAGCTTTTGAGCATTATGCATTTAAAAATTTAAACATATATAGCTTATAATTAAGGATTAATCATTTAAGCCTATAAGCATATAAGCTAAGCATATTAAGCATTAAGCATATTAACCATTAAGCATTTAAGCATTTAAGCATTTTAAGCATTTAAGCATTTAAGCATTAAAACATTTAAGAATATTAGGGTATAAGCATATTAATTATGGTTAAGGATTAAGCTTAAAGCATTCGGCATGAAGCATTCAGCATGAAGCATTAAGCATTAAGAATTAAGCATTAAGCATTAAGCATTAAGCATTAAGCATTTGAGCATTTAAGCATTTTAAGCATTTAGGAATTTAAGCATTTAAGCATTTAAGAATATTAGGGTATAAGCATATTAATTATTGTTAACGATTAAGCTTGAAGCATTAGGCATGAAGCATTAAGCATTAAGAATTAAGCATTAAGCATTAAGCATTAAGTATTAAGCATGAAGCATGAAGCATGAAGCATGAAGCATGAAGCATGAAGCATGAAGCATGAAGCATGAAGCATGAAGCATGAAGCATGAAGCATTAAGCATTAAGCATGAAGCATTAAGCATTAAGCATGAAGCATGAAGCATGAAGCATTAAGCATTAAGCATTAAGCATTAAGCATTAAGCATTAAGCATTAAGCATTAAGCATTAAGCATTAAGCATTAAGCATTAAGCATTAAGCAGTAAGCATTAAGCATTAAGCATTTCGAATTAAGCATTAAGCATTAAGAATTAAGCATTAAGCATTAAGCATTAAGCATTAAGCATTAATCATGAGGCATGAAGCATGAAGCATGAAGCATGAAGCATTAAGCATTAAGCATTAAGCATTAACATTAAGCATTAAGCATTAAGCATTAACCATTATTCATTAAGCATTAAGTATTAAGCATTAAGCATTAAGCACTAAACAGTTAGGAATTTAATCATTTAATCATTTAAGCATAAGCATTCAAACATGTAAGCATATAAGGGTATATGCATATTAATAATTATTAAGGATTAAGCATGAAGCATTATGCATGAAGCATTAAGCATTAAGCATTAAGCATTACGCATTAAGCATAAGCACTAAGTATTAAGTATTAAGTATTAAGCATATAAGCATTTAAGAATTTAATTATTTAAGCATTTAAGCATTTACACATTTAAGCATATAAGCATATTAAGCATTATTAAAGATTAAGCTTAAAGCGTTAGGCATTAAGCATTAAAATTTAAGTATTAACCATTTAAGCATTAAAGCATTTAAGGATTTTAGCCTCTAAGCATTTAAGCATTTAAGAATTTAAGCATTTAAGCACGAAGAATTAAACATTAAGCATTAAGCATTTAAGCATTTAATTTAGGCATTTTAACATTTAAGCAGTTAAGTATTTAAGCATATATGCATATTAAGCATTAAGCATTTAAGGTTTTAGGAATTTAAGCATTTAAGCATTTTAGGATTTATGGATTTATACATTTAAGCATATAGCTAATAAGCATATTTTGGAGTAAGGATTTAAAAATTTAAGCATTTTAAGCCTTTAAGAATTTAAACATTTAAGCTTTTGAGCATTTAAACATTTAAGAATTTAAGCTTTTGAGCATTTAAACATTTAAGCATATAAGCATATTAACCATTATTAAGGATTAAGCGTGAAGCATTAAGCATTAAGCATTTCACCATTAAGCATTAAGCATTTAAGCATTTAAACATTTGAATATTTAGTCATTTAAGCATTTAAGCTTTTAAGCATTTAAGATTTTAAGCATTTAAGCATTTAAGCATATAAGCATATGAAGCATTAAGGATTAAGCATTAAGCATTAAGCATTAAGCATTAAGCGTTAAGCATTAAGTATTAAGCATTTAAGTATTTAAGCATTTAAGCCTTTTAGCATTTAAGAATTTAAGCATTTAAGTATTTAAGCATTTAAGCGTTTAAGCTTTTAAGCATTTTAGCATTTAAGCCTTTAAGTATTTAAGCATTTAGGAATTTAAGCATTTAAGCAATTAAACCTTTAAGAATATAAGGTTATAAGCATATTAATAATTATTAAGGATTAAGGCTTTAAACATGATACATTAAGCATGAAGTTTTAAGCATTACGCATCAAGCATTACGCATTAAGCATCAAGGATTAAGCATTTAAGCAATTAAGGGTTTAAGAATTTAAGCATTCAAGCATTTATGCATTCAAGAAATGAAGCACTTAAGCACATAAGCTTATAGGAATATTAAGCATTAAGCATTTAAAGTATTTAGGAATTTAAGCATTTAAGCATTTAAGCACATAAGCTTATATAAGCTTATTAAGCATTAAGCATTTCGGAATTTAAGCATTTAAGCAATTAAACCTTTAAGCATATTAACAATTATTAAGGTTAAACATTTAAACATGAAACACTTTAAGCATGAAGCATTAAGCATTACGCATTAAGCATCAAGGATTACGCATTTAAGCAATTAAGGGTTTAAGCATGAAGCATTAAGCATTAACCATAAAGTATTAAGCATTAAGCATTAAGCATTAAGCATTAAGCATTAAGCATTAAGTATTAAGTATTAACCTTTAGGTATTAAGCATTAAGAGTTAAGCATTAAGCATAAAGCATTTAAGCATTTAATTAACCATTTAAGCATTTAAGAATATAATTATTTAAACATTTAAGCAATTAAACATTTAAGCATATAAGAATAAAAGCATGTTAAGCATTATTAAGGATTAAGCATTAAGCATTAAGCATTAAGTATTAAGCATTTAAGCCTTTAAGCATTTAAGCATTTAAGCCTTTAAGCATTTAAGCATTTCAGCATTTAAGCATTTAAACATTTAAGCATATAAGGTTATTATAAGCATATTTAGCATTATTAAGGTTTAAGCATGAAGCATTATGCATGAAACATTAAGCATTAAGCATTACGTATTAAGTATTAAGTACTAAGTACTAAGTATTAAGAATTAAGAATTAAGCATTAAGTATTAAGCATTAATAATTTAAGCATTTAAGCATTTAAGAATTTAATTATTTAAGCATTTAAGCATTTACACATTTAAGCATATAAGCATATTAATCATTATTAAGGATTAAGCATAAAGCATTAAGAATTTAGCATTAAAATTTAAGTATTAACCATATAGGCCTATAAGCTTATAAGCCTATTAAGCATTAAGCATTAATCATTAAGCATTAAACATGAAGCATTAAGCATTTAAGCATTTAAGCATTTATGCATATAAGCATATTAAGCATTAAGCATTTAAAAATTTAAGCATTTTAAGCCTTTAAGAATTTAAGTATTTAAGCATTTAAGATTTTAAGCATTTAAGCATATAAGCTTATAACCATATTAAGTATTAAGCATTAAGCATTAAGCATTAAGAATTAAGCATTAATCATTAAGCATTTAAGGTTTTTAAGCATTTAAGAATTTAAACATTTAAGGATATTAGGGTATAAGAATATTAACCATTATTAAGGATTAAGCATGAAGCATTAGGCATGAAGCATTAGGCATGAAGCATTAGGCATGAAGCATTAAGAATGAAGCATTAGGCAGGAAGCATTAAGCATTAAGCATGAAGTATTAGGCATGAAACATTAAGCATTACACATGAAGCATTAAGCATTTAAGCATTTTAAGCATTTAGGAATTAAAGCATTTAAGCATGTAAGCATTTAGGAATTTTAGCATTTAAGCATTTAAACCTTTATGCATATAAGGGTATAAGCATATTAAGCATTATTAAGGATTAAGCATGAAGCATTAAGTGTTAAGCATTAAGCATGAAGCATTAGGCATGAAGCATTAAGCAATAAGCATTTAAGCATTATAAGCATTTAGGAATTTAAGCATTTCAGCATTTAAACCTTGATGCATATAATGGTATAAGCATATTATGCATTATTAAGGTTTAAGCATGAAGCATTAAGTATTAAGCATTAAGTTTTAAGCACTAACCAATAAGTATTAAGCATTAAGTATTAAGCATTAAGCATTAAGCATTAAGCATTAAGCATTAAGCATTTAAGCATTTATACATTTAAACATTTAAGCACATAGGAAATAAGCATATTAAGGATTAAGCATTTAAAAATTTAAGCATTTTAAGCCTTTAAGTATTTAAGCATTTTAGCATTTAAACATTTAAGCATATAAGCTTATAAGTATATAAGGTTATTAGCATATTAAGTATTAAGCATTAATCATTAAGCATTAAGAATTAAGCATTAAGAATTAAGCATTAATCATTAAGCATTTAAGAATTTAAATATTTAAGGATATTAGGGTATAAGAATATTAAGCATTATTAAGGATTAAGCATAAAACATTAGGCATGAAGCATTATGCATGAAGCATTATGCATGAAGCATTAAGCATGAAGCAATAGGCATGAAGCATGAAGCATTAAGCATTTAAGCATTTATGCATTTAAGCATTTAAACATTTAAGCATTTAGGAATTTAAGCATTTAAGCATTTAAACGTTTATGCATATAAGGGTATAAGCATTATTAAGATATTAAGCATGAAGCATTAAGTTTTAAGCACTAAGCATTAAGAATTTAAGAATTTATTTATTTAAGCATTTAACCATTTTAACATATAAGCATATTAATCATTATTAAGGATTAAGCATAAAAATTTAAGCATTTTAAGCCTCTAAGAATTTAAGTATTTAAGCATTTAAACATTTAAGGATTAAGCATGAAGCATGAAGAATGAAGCATTAATCTTGAAGAATTAAGCATGAAGCATTAAGCATTTAAGCATTAAGCATTAAGCAATTAAGCATTTAAGCATTTAGGCATTTAAGCATTTAAGCATTTAAGCATTTAAGCATATAAGTATAAGTATATAAGCTTATAAGCATATTAAGTATTAAGCATTAAGCATTAAAAATTAAGCATTACGCATTAAGCATTTAAGAATTTAAGCATTGTAAACATTTAACGATTTAAACTTTTAAGGATATTAGGGTATAAGCATATTAAGCATGATTAAGGATTAAGCATGAAGCATTAGGCATCAAGCATTAAGCATGAAACATTAGGCATGAAGCATTAAGCATTAAGCATTAAGCATTAAGCATTAAGCATTAAGCATTGAGCATTTAAGCATTTAAGCATTTAAGCATTTTAAGCATTTAGGAAGCATTTAAGCATTTAAGAATTTAAGCATTTAAACCTTTATGCATATAAGCGTATAAGCATATTAACCATTATTAAGGATTAAGCATGAAGCATTTAGTATTAAGCATTAAGTATTACGCATTAAGCATTAAGAATTTAAGAATTTATTTAATTAAGGATTTAACCATTTTAACATATAAGCATATTAATCATTATTAAGGATTAAGCATAAAGCATTAAGAATTAAGCATTAAAATTTAAGTATTAAGCATCTAAGCAATAAAGAATTTAAGGATTTAAGCCTCTAAGCTTTTAAGCATTTAAGTATTTAAGGATTTTAAATATTAAAGCATATAAGCATATAAGCATATTAAGCATTATTAAGGATTAACCATGAAGAATTAAGCATTAAGCATAGCATTAAGCATTTAA
>CP144697.1:1060354-1062854 GCA_036885675.1 Vigna mungo | reverse complement strand
GTCAACTAATTTCATTTTGGTCCTCTATTTTGCAACAGTCTCAATTTAGTCACAAATTTTGAAAATATGAACACATTTTATCACATCTGTTAAGTGGTAGTAGACGGCGTTAAATTTAAGACTGATGATGTGTGTTATTTGATTATGTGGATTTTTGTAATTAAATTGTGTGTTTTTTAATTAAAAAAACAATTATGATGTGACATTATTTACTTCCAATTATTTAGATTAGGGATTTAATTTTCTGATTGTGCGAATTAGGGATTTGATAATGGAATTGAGAATTTTATTTGCTGAGTGCGAAAGAAAGACGAAGACGAAGTGCAATCTTCGACAAGACGAAGACGAAGTGCAATCTTCGATAAGACGAAGAGGATCCATGGAGTTTGGAGAATGGTGTCGAGGGAGTGATGAACAAGAGGCAGTGAGCGGCCAAGTAGCACACACCTCCATTGTTACTGGCAAATATGTTGTGTAAAGAGAGAGATAAAAAAGAAAAGAGAGAGAGAGCACCACCGCTGTGGATCTTCCACTTGGACAAGGTTTCTGGCGTGCTCCGTTTTCCAGCCAAAGTTCCGGAGAGCTGCTTGAGGTGAGCTTTTTAAAAATCCAACACAAAAAAAAAAACTCCAAAATCCAAAATCCAAACACCAACTCTCCAGCACAAAAAAAAAACTCCAAAATCCACCTCACGGAATCCAACTACCTTCTCATACGACACTTTTTAAAGGAGAGAAAGAAAAGGAAAAAAAAATTGAATCTTGCAGGAGGTCTAAAACATGAAGAATTCAGAAACAGGGGATCTCGTGATTTTTTTTCAAAAATCTCATCTCCCCTCTCTGCATTGTTTTCCCTGCAATCTCACTCAGAATAAAGCGAAGAAAAAAAAATATTTTTTGTTATTCCTGGTTGTTTCCAAAGACCCAAAACAGTGGAAAAAAAGGGAAACAGAATCAGGATTCAGAGCTCAAATCGAAAAATTAGGGTATTCCGGCCAACATAGGGCAAATTTTCGGCGTGATTAAGCTCGCCGGTGACGTTGTGTTCAGAGAAAATCAGACAACCCAAGAAGAGAGTTTGAGACTGGTGACAGAAAAAAAAGGCTTGCCCTTAAATCTGACGACTTCCTCATCCACCTAAGGCAATCCATTTTATTTCACATTGACACGTGTTAAATATTAAACTTACAGCTCATCAACACTAAACGCCGTTTGCTAAGACTTAACGGATGGGATGTAATGTGTTCATATTTGCAAAATTTGTGACTAAATTGAGACTGTTGCAAAATAGAGGACCAAAATGAGATTAGTAGACAAATTAGAGGACCAATTGAGGTATTAAGCCTAATAATAATTATAATAATAATATCAATAGTAATAATAATCATAATAATAATCATATTCATATTAGTCATAATATTAATCGTAATAATAATGATAATAATAATAATAATAATAATAATAATAATAATAACAACAACAATAATAATCATAATAATAATCATAATCATAATAAAAATCATAATAATAAAAAAATAATAATAATCATAATCATAATAATAATCATAATCATAATCATAAGCATAATAAAAAAAAATAATAATAATAATAATAATAATAATAATAATAATAATAATAATAATATTAATAAACATAGCCATAATAATCATAATAATAATAATAGTAATAGTAATAATCATAATAATACTATTCATGTGAGGCCGAATGACCGAGAAGTTGAGGCCGAATCGCCAATCAATTGAGGCCTAAGGGCCGAATACTTGACGCCAGATTTGGCTAAGTACCTGTGAGGCTGAATTGCCAAGCAATTAAGGCTGAATGGCCGAATACCTGTTACCAAATTTGGCTAAGTCGAATACCTGTTCCCAAATTTTGCTTAGTACCTAAGGCCGAATGGCCGAGGAGTTAAGGCCGAATGGCCGAGGAGTTGATGCCAAATTTGGCAACAGGTATTCGGCCATTCGTCCTCAATTGCTTGGCAATTCGGCCTAAACTGTTCGGCCATTCGGCCCCACAGGAACTTTACCAAATTTTGCATCAAGTGTTCAGCCCTTCGGCTCAACTCCTAGGTCATTTGGCAACAGGTGTTCGACCCTTTGGCCTCAATTTCCTTGCCATTCGGCCTCAACTGCTCCACCATTCGGCCTCACAAGTACTTACCCAAATCTAGCATCAAGTGTTCGGCCATTCGGCCTTAATATGTCGGCCATTCGGCCTTAGTTACTTAGCCAAATTTGGCAACAGGTATTCGGCTCTTCGGCCTCAACTGCTCGGCCATTTGGCCTGACAGGTACTTAGCCATCTTTGGCATCAAGTGTTCAGCCCTTCGGCGTCAATTCCTCGGTCATTCGGCCTTCGGTACTTATCCAAATTTTGCAACAGGTATTCGGCCTTTCGTCCTCAACTCCTAGGCCATTCGGCCTTACGTACTTAACCAAATTTGGCAACAGGTATTCGGCCCTTCGTCCTCATCGCTTTGC
>CP144697.1:1024288-1059854 GCA_036885675.1 Vigna mungo | reverse complement strand
TAGCTATAAAGCATTTAAGATTTTAAGCATTGAAGCATTTAAGCATATAAGCATAGAAGCTAAGGATGTAAGCTTATAAGCATATTAAGTATTACGCATTAGACATTAAGCATTAAGAATTTAGCATTAAGCATTTAAGCATTTTAAGCATTTAAGAATTTAAACATTTAAGGATATTAGGGTATAAGCATATTAAGCATTATTACGGATTAAGAATGAACATTAGGCATGAAGCATTAAGCATGAAGCATTAGGCATGAAGCATGAAGCATTAAGCATTAAGCATTAAGCATTTAAGCATTTAACCATTTTAAGCATTTAGGAATTTATGCAGATAAGGGTATAAGCATATTAAGCATTATTATGGATTAAGCATGAAGCATTAAGTATCAAGCATTAAGCATTAAGAATTTAAGAATTTATATATTTAAGCATTTAACCATTTTAACATATAAGCATATAAGCATATTAAGCATGATTAAGGATTAAGCAATAAGCATTAAACATTAGGATTTAAGCATGAAGTATTAAACATTTAAGCATTTAGGGATTTAAGAATTTAAGCCTTTAAGCATTTAAGAATTTAAGCATTTAAGCATTTAAGTTTTTAAGCTTTTTAGCATTTGAGTCATTAAGCATTTAAGCAAATAAACATTTAAGCATATAAGGTTATAAGCATATTAATAATTATTAAGGATTAAGCATTTAAACATGAAACATTAAGCATGCAGCATTAAGCATTACGCATCAAGCATTAGGCATTAAACATCAAGGAATAAGCATTTAAGCATTTAAGCATTGAAGCATTCAAGAAATTAAGCATTTAAGCACATAAGCTTATAAGCATATTAAGCATTAAGCATTAATCATTTAATTATTTAAAGTATTGAGGAATTTAAGCATTAAGGCATTTAAGCACATAAGCTTATAAGCATATTAAGCCTTTAAGCATATAAAGTATTTATGAATTTAACCATTTAAGCATTTAGGAATTTAAGCATTTAAGCATTTAAGCATTTAAACCTTTATGAATATAAGGCTATCAGCATATTAAACATTATTAAGGATTAAGCATGAAGCATTAAGCAATAAGCATTAAGCATTTAAGCATTTAAGCATTTTAAGCATTTAGGAATTTAAGCATTTAAGCATATATCCACTTAAGCATTTAAAACTTTATGCATATAACGTATAAGAATTATTAAGGATTAAGCATGAAGCATTAAGCATTAAGCATTTAAGCATTAAGCATTTAAGCGTTTAAGCATTTAGGCATTTAAGCATTTAAGTATGTAAGCATTTAAGCATTTAATAATTGAAGCATATAAGCATCTATAAGCTTATAAGCATATTAAGCATTAAGCGTTAAGCAGTAAGCATTAAGCATTTAAGCATTTAACCTTTTAAAATATAAGCTTATAAGCATATTAAGCATTAAGCATTAATCATTAAGCATTAAACATTAAACATTAAGTATTTAACCATTCAAGCATTTTAAGCATTTAAGAATTTAAGCATTTAAGCATTTATGCATTTAAACATTTAAGAATATAGCAAATAAGCATATTAAGGATTATGCATTTAAAAATTTAAGCATTTTAAGCCTTTAAGAATTTAAGTATTTAGGCATTTTAGCATTTAAACATTTAAGCATATTAAGCATTATTAAGGTTTTAAGCATGAAGCATTAGCCTTGAAGAATTAAGCATGAAGCATTAAACAATAAGCATTTAAGCATTAAGCATTAAGCAATTAAATATTTAACCATTTAGGCATTTAAGCATTTAAGCATATAAGCATATAAGCTAAGGATATAAGCTTATAAGCATATTAAGTATTAAGAATTAAGCATTAAGCATTTAAGCATTTAAGCATTTTAAGCATTTAAGAATTTAAACATTTAAGGATATTAGGGTATAAGCATATTAAGCATTATTAAGGATTAAGCATGAACATTAGGCATGAAGCATTAAGAATGAAGCATTAGGCATGAAGCATTAAGCATGAAGCATTAGGCATGAAGCATTAAGCATTAAGCATAGCATTAAGCATTTCAGCATTTTAAGCATTTCGGAATTTAAGAATTTAATCATATAAGCATTTAAGCATTTAAGCATTTAAACTTTTATGCATATAACGGTATAAGCATGTTAAGCATTATTAAGGATTAAGCATGAAGCATTAAGCAAGAAGCATTAAGTATTAAGCATTAAGCATTAAGAATTTAAGAATTTATTTATTTAAGCATTTAACCATTTTAACATATAAGCATATAAGCATATTAAGCATGATTAAGGATTAAGCAATAAGCTTTATGCATTAAGTTTTAAGCATTTAAGCATTTAAGAATTTAACCATTTAAGCCTTTAAGCATTTAAGAATTTAAGCATTTAAGTTTTTAAGCATTTTAGCATTTAATTCGTTAAGCATGCATTTAGGAATTTAAGCATTTAAGCATATATGGTTATAAGCATATTAATAATTATTAAGGAGTAAGCATTTAAACATGAAACATTAATCATGCAGCATTAAGCATTACGCATTAGGCATTAAGCATCAAGGAATAAGCATTTAAGCATTGAAGCATTGAAGCATTCAAGAAATTAAGCATTTAAGCACATAAGCTTATAAGCATATTAAGCATTAAGCATTAATCATTTAAGCATTTAAAGTATTTAGGAATTTAAGCATTAAAGCATTTAAGACTTTAAGCATTTAAGAATTTAAGCATTTAAGAAGTTAAGCATTTAAGCACAAAAGCTTATAAGCATATAAAGTATTTATGAATTTAAGCATTTAAGCAATTAGGAATTCAAGCACTTAAGCAAATAAGCATTTAAGCATTTAAACCTTTATGAATATAAGGGTATAAGCATATTAAGCATTAACAATGAAGCATTAAGCATGAAGCATTAAGCATTAAGCATTTAAGCATTTAAGTATTTAAGCATTTAAGCATTTAAGCATTTTAAGCATTTAGGAATTTAAGCATTTAAGCATTTAAGCACATAAGCAGTTACACATTTAAACCTTTATGCATATAAGGGTATAAGCATATGAAACATTATTAAGGATTAAGCATGAAGCATTAAACATGAAGCATGAAGCATTAAGCATTTAAGCATTAAGCATTTAAGCGTTTAAGCATTTAGGCATTTAAGCATTTAATAATTGAAGCATATAAGCATATATAAGCTTATAAGCATATTAAGCATTAAGCATTAAGCAGTAAACATTAAGCATTTAAGCATTTAAGCATGTAACAATTTTATGAATTTAGGAATTTAAGCATTTAAGCATTTAAAAATTTAAGCATATAAGGGTAGAAGAAGCAAATTAATCATTATTAAGCATTAAGCATTAAGCATTTTAGAATTTCTTTATTTAAGCATTTAACCATATAAGCATATTAGCATATTAAGCATTATTAAGGATGATTCATTAAGCATTAAGTATTAAGTATTAAGCATTTCAGCATTGAAGCATTTAAGCATATAAGAATTTAATCATTTAAGCATATAAGCATATTAAGAATTAAGCATTGAAGCATTTAACCATGTAAGCATTTTTAGCATTTAGGAATTTATGCATTTAAGCATTTAATCATTTAAACATTTAAGCATATTAGGGTATAAGCATATTATGCATTATTACGGATTAAGCAAGAAGCATTAGATATGAAGCATTAAGCATGAAGCATTAGGCGTGAAGCATTAAGCATTATGCATGAAGATTTAAGCATTAAGCATTAAGCATTTAAGCATTTTAAGCATTTAGGAATTAAAGCATTGAACCATGTAAGCATTTAGGCATTTAAGAATTTAAGCATTTAAACCTTTATGCATATAAGGTTATAAGAATATTAAGCATTGTTAAGGATTAAGGATGAAGCAGTAAGCATGAAGCATTAAGCATTAACCTTTAGGTATTAAGCATTAAGCATTAAGCATTAAGGATTAAGTATTAAGTATTAACCGTTAAGTATTAAGCATTAGGAGTTAAGCATTAAGAATAAAGCATTTAAGCATTTAAGAATATAATTATTTAAATATTTAAGCAATTAAACCTTTAAGCATATAAGAATATAAGCATGTTAAGCATTATTAAGGATTAATCATTAAGCATTAAGTATTAAGCATTTAAGCCTTTAAGCATTTACACCTTGTTCACTTGAGTAGATTTGAGGGAGAGTAATTAAATGGATTTGAGAGGATTTGAAGATAATTTTTTTTATTGTTTATTTGAGTGAATTTGAAGGTAAATGAGAGTGGATTTGGAAGTAAAGTTTGTCAGAATTAGTGTAAGATTTAATTTATGTGACACTAAAAAAAATTACTTTCAAATCCACTTTTCGATTACTTCCAAATTCACTCAAATAAATAACAAAAAAAATTATTTGCAAATCCTCTCAAATCCACCCAATTACTCTCTCTCAAATCCACTCAAGTGAACGAGACCTTAAGCATTTAAGCATTTAAGCCTTTAAGCATTTAAGCATTTAAGCATTTAAGCATTTAAGCATTTAAACATTTAAGCATATAAGCTTATAAGCATATTTAGCATTATTAAGGTTTAAGCATGAAGCATTAAGCATTAAGCATTATGGATTTAAGCATTTAAACATTTAATCATATAAGCATATAAGCATATTAAGCATTATTAAGTATTAAGCATTTAAGGCTTTAAGCATGTAAGCATTTAAACAATTAGGCATATAAGGATATAAGCATTATTATTAAGCATTAAGAATTTAGGAATTTATTTATTTAAGCATTTAACCATTTTAACATATAAGCATATTAATCATTATTAAGGATTAAGCATAAAGCATTACGAATTAAGCATTAAAATTTAAGTATTAAGCATCTAAGCATTAAAGCATTTAAGGATTTAAGCCTCTAAACATTTAAGCATTTAAGAATTTAAGCATTTAAGCATTTTAAACATTAAAGCATATAAGCGTATTAAGCATCATTATTAAGGATTAAGCATGAAGAATTAAGCATTAAGCATTAAGCATTTAAGCCTTTAACCATTTAACCATTTAAGCATATAAGCTTATAAGCATATTAAGCATTAAGCATTAAGTATTAGGAATTTAAGCATTTAAACATTTATGCATTTAAACATTTAAGCATATAGCTAATAAGCATATAGGATTATGCATTTAAAAATTTAAGCATTTTAAGCCTTTAATAATAAGTATTTAAGCATTTTAGCATTGAAACATTTAAGCATTTAAGCATATAAGAATATTAAGCATTATTAAGGATTAAGCTTGAAACATTAAGCATGAAGCATTAAGCTTGAAGAATTAAGCATTATTAAGGATTAAGCTTGAAACATTAAGCATGAAGCATTAAGCTTGAAGAATTAAGCATGAAGCATTAAGCATTAAGCATTTAAGCATTAAGCATTAAAGCAATTAAGCATTTAAACATTTAAGCATTTAAGCATTTAAGCTTTTAAGCATTTAAGCATTTAAGCATTTAAGCTTTAAACATTTAAGAATTTAAACATTTAAGGATATTAGGGTATAACCATATTAAGCATGATTAAGGGTTAAGCATGAACATTAGGCATGAAGCTTTAAGCATGAAGCATTAGGCATGAAGAATTAATCATGAAGCATTAGGCATGAAGCATTAAGCATTAAGCATTAAGCATTTAAGCATCTAAGCATTTAGGAATTTAAGCATTTAAGCATATAAGCTTTTAAGCATTTAAGCATTTAAACCTTTATGCATATAAGGGTATAAGCATATTAAGCATTATTAAGGATTAAGCATGAAGCATTAAGCATTAAGAATTAAGTAATAAGCATTAAGTATTAAGCATTAAGCACTAAGAATTTAAGAATTTATTTATTTAAACATTTAACCATTTTAACATATAAGCATATAAGCGTATTAAGCATATTAAGGATTAAGTAATAAGCATTAAGAATTAAGCATTAAGTATTAAGCATTTAAGCATTTAAGGATTTAAGCATTAAGCCTTTAAGCATTTAAGAATTTAAGCATTTAAGCATTTAAGTTTTCAAGCATCTTAGCATTTAAGCCGTTAAACATTTAAGCATTTAGGAATTTAAGCATTTAAGCAATTAAACATTTAAGCATATAAGGTTATAAGAATATTAATAATTATTGAGGATTAAGCATTTATACATCAAAAATTAAGAATGAAGCATTAAGAATCAAGGATTAAGCATTTAAGCATTTAAGCATTGAAGCATTTAAGCATTCAAGAAATTAAGCATTTCAGCACATAAGCTTATAAGCATATTAAGCATTAAGCAATTAAGCATATTAAGCATTTAAGCATTTAAGAATTTAAACATTTAAGGATATTAGGGTATAAGCATATTAAGCATTATTACGGATTAAGAATGAACATTAGGCATGAAGCATTAAGCATGAAGCATTAAGCATGAAGCATTAGGCATGAAGCATGAAGCATTAAGCATTAAGCATTAAGCATTTAAGCATTTAACCATTTTAAGCATTTAGGAATTTAAGCATTTAAGCCTTTATGCAGATAAGGGTATAAGCATATTAAGCATTATTATGGATTAAGCATGAAGCATTAAGTATCAAGCATTAAGCATTAAGAATTTAAGAATTTATATATTTAAGCATTTAACCATTTTAACATATAAGCATATAAGCATATTAAGCATGATTAAGGATTAAGCAATAAGCATTAAACATTAGGATTTAAGCATGAAGTATTAAACATTTAAGCATTTAGGGATTTAAGAATTTAAGCCTTTAAGCATTTAAGAATTTAAGCATTTAAGCATTTAAGTTTTTAAGCATTTTAGCATTTGAGTCATTAAGCATTTAAGCAAACAAACATTTAAGCATATAAGGTTATAATTATATTAATAATTATTAAGGATTAAGCATTTAAACATGAAACATTAAGCATGCAGCATTAAGCATTACGCATCAAGCATTAGGCATTAAACATCAAGGAATAAGCATTTAAGCATTTAAAGCATTGAAGCATTCAAGAAATTAAGCATTTAAGCACATAAGCTTATAAGCATATTAAGCATTAAGCATTAATCATTTAATCATTTAAAGTATTGAGGAATTTAAGCATTAAGGCATTTAAGCACATAAGCTTATAAGCATATTAAGCATTTAAGCATATAAAGTATTTATGAATTTAACCATTTAAGCATTTAGGAATTTAAGCATTTAAGCATTTAAGCATTTAAACCTTTATGAATATAAGGCTATCAGGATATTAAACATTATTAAGGATTAAGCATGAAGCATTAAGCAATAAGCATTAAGCATTTAAGCATTTAAGCATTTTAAGCATTTAGGAATTTAAGCATTTAAGCATATATCCACTTAAGCATTTAAAACTTTATGCATATAACGTATAAGAATTATTAAGGATTAAGCATGAAGCATTAAGCATGAAGCATTAAGCATTAAGCATTTAAGCATTAAGCATTTAAGCGTTTAAGCATTTAGGCATTTAAGCATTTAAGTATGTAAGCATTTAAGCATTTAATAATTGAAGCATATAAGCATCTATAAGCTTATAAGCATATTAAGCATTAAGCGTTAAGCATTTAAGCATTTAACCTTTTAAAATATAAGCTTATAAGCATATTAAGCATTAAGCATTAATCATTAAGCATTAAACATTAAACATTAAGTATTTAACCATTCAAGCATTTTAAGCATTTAAGAATTTAAGCATTTAAGCATTTATGCATTTAAACATTTAAGAATATAGCAAATAAGCATATTAAGGATTATGCATTTAAAAATTTAAGCATTTTAAGCCTTTAAGAATTTAAGTATTTAGGCATTTTAGCATTTAAACATTTAAGCATATAAGCATATTAAGCATTATTAAGGTTTTAAGCATGAAGCATTAGCCTTGAAGAATTAAGCATGAAGCATTAAACAATAAGCATTTAAGCATTAAGCATTAAGCAATTAAATATTTAACCATTTAGGCATTTAAGCATTTAAGCATATAAGCATATAAGCTAAGGATATAAGCTTATAAGCATATTAAGTATTAAGAATTAAGCATTAAGCATTAAGCATTTAAGCATTTAAGCATTTTAAGCATTTAAGCATTTTAAGCATTTAAGAATTTAAACATTTAAGGATATTAGGGTATAAGCATATTAAGCATTATTAAGGATTAAGCATGAACATTAGGCATGAAGCATTAAGAATGAAGCATTAGGCATGAAGCATTAAGCATGAAGCATTAGGCATGAAGCATTAAGCATTAAGCATAGCATTAAGCATTTCAGCATTTCAGCATTTTAAGCATTTCGGAATTTAAGAATTTAATCATATAAGCATTTAAGCATTTAAACTTTTATGCATATAACGGTATAAGCATGTTAAGCATTATTAAGGATTAAGCATGAAGCATTAAGCAAGAAGCATTAAGTATTAAGCATTAAGCATTAAGAATTTAAGAATTTATTTATTTAAGCATTTAACCATTTTAACATATAAGCATATAAGCATATTAAGCATTATTAAGGATTAAGCAATAAGCTTTATGCATTAAGTTTTAAGCATTTAAGCATTTAAGAATTTAACCATTTAAGCCTTTAAGCATTTAAGAATTTAAGCATTTAAGTTTTTAAGCATTTTAGCATTTAATTCGTTAAGCATGCATTTAGGAATTTAAGCATTTAAGCATATATGGTTATAAGCATATTAATAATTATTAAGGAGTAAGCATTTAAACATGAAACATTAATCATGCAGCATTAAGCATTACGCATTAGGCATTAAGCATCAAGGAATAAGCATTTAAGCATTTAAGCATTGAAGCATTGAAGCATTCAAGAAATTAAGCATTTAAGCACATAAGCTTATAAGCATATTAAGCATTAAGCATTAATCATTTAAGCATTTAAAGTATTTAGGAATTTAAGCATTAAAGCATTTAAGACTTTAAGCATTTAAGAAGTTAAGCATTTAAGCACAAAAGCTTATAAGCATATAAAGTATTTATGAATTTAAGCATTTAAGCAATTAGGAATTCAAGCACTTAAGCAAATAAGCATTTAAGCATTTAAACCTTTATGAATATAAGGGTATAAGCATATTAAGCATTAACAATGAAGCATTAAGCATGAAGCATTAAGCATTAAGCATTTAAGCATTTAAGCATTTAAGCATTTAAGCATTTTAAGCATTTAGGAATTTAAGCATTTAAGCATTTAAGCACATAAGCAGTTACACATTTAAACCTTTATGCATATAAGGGTATAAGCATATTAAACATTATTAAGGATTAAGCATGAAGCATTAAGCATGAAGCATGAAGCATTAAGCATTTAAGCATTAAGCATTTAAGCGTTTAAGCATTTAGGCATTTAAGCATTTAATAATTGAAGCATATAAGCATATATAAGCTTATAAGCATATTAAGCATTAAGCATTAAGCAGTAAACATTAAGCATTTAAGCATTTAAGCATGTAACAATTTTATGAATTTAGGAATTTAAGCATTTAAGCATTTAAAAATTTAAGCATATAAGGGTAGAAGAAGCAAATTAATCATTATTAAGCATTAAGCATTAAGCATTTTAGAATTTCTTTATTTAAGCATTTAACCATATAAGCATATTAGCATATTAAGCATTATTAAGGATGATTCATTAAGCATTAAGTATTAAGCATTTCAGCATTGAAGCATTTAAGCATATAAGAATTTAATCATTTAAGCATATAAGCATATTAAGAATTAAGCATTGAAGCATTTAACCATTTAAGCATTTTTAGCATTTAGGAATTTATGCATTTAAGCATTTAATCATTTAAACATTTAAGCATATTAGGGTATAAGCATATTATGCATTATTACGGATTAAGCAAGAAGCATTAGATATGAAGCATTAAGCATGAAGCATTAGGCGTGAAGCATTAAGCATTATGCATGAAGATTTAAGCATTAAGCATTAAGCATTTAAGCATTTTAAGCATTTAGGAATTAAAGCATTGAACCATGTAAGCATTTAGGCATTTAAGAATTTAAGCATTTAAACCTTTATGCATATAAGGTTATAAGAATATTAAGCATTGTTAAGGATTAAGGATGAAGCAGTAAGTATGAAGCATTAAGCATTAACCTTTAGGTATTAAGCATTAAGCATTAAGCATTAAGCATTAAGGATTAAGTATTAAGTATTAACCGTTAAGTATTAAGCATTAGGAGTTAAGCATTAAGAATAAAGCATTTAAGCATTTAAGAATATAATTATTTAAATATTTAAGCAATTAAACATTTAAGCATATAAGAATATAAGCATGTTAAGCATTATTAAGGATTAATCATTAAGCATTAAGCATTAAGTATTAAGCATTTAAGCCTTTAAGCATTTACACCTTGTTCACTTGAGTAGATTTGAGGGAGAGTAATTAAATGGATTTGAGAGGATTTGAAGATAATTTTTTTTTATTGTTTATTTGAGTGAATTTGAAGGTAAATGAGAGTGGATTTGGAAGTAAAGTTTGTTAGAATTAGTGTAAGATTTAATTTATGTGACACTAAAAAAAATTACTTTCAAATCCACTTTTCGATTACTTCCAAATTCACTCAAATAAATAACAAAAAAAATTATTTTCAAATCCTCTCAAATCCACCCAATTACTCTCTCTCAAATCCACTCAAGTGAACGAGACCTTAAGCATTTAAGCATTTAAGCCTTTAAGCATTTAAGCATTTAAGCATTTAAGCATTTAAACATTTAAGCATATAAGCTTATAAGCATATTTAGCATTATTAAGGTTTAAGCATGAAGCATTAAGCATTAAGCATTATGGATTTAAGCATTTAAACATTTAATCATATAAGCATATAAGCATATTAAGCATTATTAAGTATTAAGCATTTAAGGCTTTAAGCATGTAAGCATTTAAACAATTAGGCATATAAGGATATAAGCATTATTATTAAGCATTAAGAATTTAGGAATTTATTTATTTAAGCATTTAACCATTTTAACATATAAGCATATTAATCATTATTAAGGATTAAGCATAAAGCATTACGAATTAAGCATTAAAATTTAAGTATTAAGCATCTAAGCATTAAAGCATTTAAGGATTTAAGCCTCTAAACATTTAAGCATTTAAGAATTTAAGCATTTAAGCATTTTAAACATTAAAGCATATAAGCGTATTAAGCATCATTATTAAGGATTAAGCATGAAGAATTAAGCATTAAGCATTAAGCATTTAAGCCTTTAACCATTTAACCATTTAAGCATATAAGCTTATAAGCATATTAAGCATTAAGCATTAAGTATTAGGAATTTAAGCATTTAAACATTTATGCATTTAAACACTTAAGCATATAGCTAATAAGCATATAGGATTATGCATTTAAAAATTTAAGCATTTTAAGCCTTTAATAATTTAAGTATTTAAGCATTTTAGCATTGAAACATTTAAGCATTTAAGCATATAAGAATATTAAGCATTATTAAGGATTAAGCTTGAAACATTAAGCATGAAGCATTAAGCTTGAAGAATTAAGCATTATTAAGGATTAAGCTTGAAACATTAAGCATGAAGCATTAAGCTTGAAGAATTAAGCATGAAGCATTAAGCATTAAGCATTTAAGCATTAAGCATTAAAGCAATTAAGCATTTAAACATTTAAGCATTTAAGCTTTTAAGCATTTAAGCTTTAAACATTTAAGAATTTAAACATTTAAGGATATTAGGGTATAACCATATTAAGCATGATTAAGGGTTAAGCATGAACATTAGGCATGAAGCTTTAAGCATGAAGCATTAGGCATGAAGAATTAATCATGAAGCATTAGGCATGAAGCATTAAGCATTAAGCATTAAGCATTTAAGCATTTAAGCATTTAGGAATTTAAGCATTTAAGCATATAAGCTTTTAAGCATTTAAGCATTTAAACCTTTATGCATATAAGGGTATAAGCATATTAAGCATTATTAAGGATTAAGCATGAAGCATTAAGCATTAAGAATTAAGTAATAAGCATTAAGTATTAAGCATTAAGCACTAAGAATTTAAGAATTTATTTATTTAAACATTTAACCATTTTAACATATAAGCATATAAGCGTATTAAGCATATTAAGGATTAAGTAATAAGCATTAAGAATTAAGCATTAAGTATTAAGCATTTAAGCATTTAAGGATTTAAGCATTAAGCCTTTAAGCATTTAAGAATTTAAGCATTTAAGCATTTAAGTTTTCAAGCATCTTAGCATTTAAGCCGTTAAACATTTAAGCATTTAGGAATTTAAGCATTTAAGCAATTAAACATTTAAGCATATAAGGTTATAAGAATATTAATAATTATTGAGGATTAAGCATTTATACATCAAAAATTAAGAATGAAGCATTAAGAATCAAGGATTAAGCATTTAAGCATTTAAGCATTGAAGCATTTAAGCATTCAAGAAATTAAGCATTTCAGCACATAAGCTTATAAGCATATTAAGCATTAAGCAATTAAGCATATTAAGCATTTAAGCATTTTAAGCATTTAAGAATTTAAACATTTAAGGATATTAGGGTATAAGCATATTAAGCATTATTACGGATTAAGAATGAACATTAGGCATGAAGCATTAAGCATGAAGCATTAAGCATGAAGCATTAGGCATGAAGCATGAAGCATTAAGCATTAAGCATTAAGCATTTAAGCATTTAACCATTTTAAGCATTTAGGAATTTAAGCATTTAAGCCTTTATGCAGATAAGGGTATAAGCATATTAAGCATTATTATGGATTAAGCATGAAGCATTAAGTATCAAGCATTAAGCATTAAGAATTTAAGAATTTATATATTTAAGCATTTAACCATTTTAACATATAAGCATATAAGCATATTAAGCATGATTAAGGATTAAGCAATAAGCATTAAACATTAGGATTTAAGCATGAAGTATTAAACATTTAAGCATTTAGGGATTTAAGAATTTAAGCCTTTAAGCATTTAAGAATTTAAGCATTTAAGTTTTTAAGCATTTTAGCATTTGAGTCATTAAGCATTTAAGCAAATAAACATTTAAGCATATAAGGTTATAATTATATTAATAATTATTAAGGATTAAGCATTTAAACATGAAACATTAAGCATGCAGCATTAAGCATTACGCATCAAGCATTAGGCATTAAACATCAAGGAATAAGCATTTAAGCATTTAAGCATTGAAGCATTCAAGAAATTAAGCATTTAAGCACATAAGCTTATAAGCATATTAAGCATTAAGCATTAATCATTTAATCATTTAAAGTATTGAGGAATTTAAGCATTAAGGCATTTAAGCACATAAGCTTATAAGCATATTAAGCATTTAAGCATATAAAGTATTTATGAATTTAACCATTTAAGCATTTAGGAATTTAAGCATTTAAGCATTTAAGCATTTAAACCTTTATGAATATAAGGCTATCAGGATATTAAACATTATTAAGGATTAAGCATGAAGCATTAAGCAATAAGCATTAAGCATTTAAGCATTTAAGCATTTTAAGCATTTAGGAATTTAAGCATTTAAGCATATATCCACTTAAGCATTTAAAACTTTATGCATATAACGTATAAGAATTATTAAGGATTAAGCATGAAGCATTAAGCATGAAGCATTAAGCATTAAGCATTTAAGCATTAAGCATTTAAGCGTTTAAGCATTTAGGCATTTAAGCATTTAAGTATGTAAGCATTTAAGCATTTAATAATTGAAGCATATAAGCATCTATAAGCTTATAAGCATATTAAGCATTAAGCGTTAAGCATTTAAGCATTTAACCTTTTAAAATATAAGCTTATAAGCATATTAAGCATTAAGCATTAATCATTAAGCATTAAACATTAAACATTAAGTATTTAACCATTCAAGCATTTTAAGCATTTAAGAATTTAAGCATTTAAGCATTTATGCATTTAAACATTTAAGCATATAGCAAATAAGCATATTAAGGATTATGCATTTAAAAATTTAAGCATTTTAAGCCTTTAAGAATTTAAGTATTTAGGCATTTTAGCATTTAATCATTTAAGCATATAAGCATATTAAGCATTATTAAGGTTTTAAGCAGGAAGCATTAGCCTTGAAGAATTAAGCATGAAGCATTAAACAATAAGCATTTAAGCATTAAGCATTAAGCAATTAAATATTTAAGCATTTAGGCATTTAAGCATTTAAGCATATAAGCATATAAGCTAAGGATATAAGCTTATAAGCATATTAAGTATTAAGAATTAAGCATTAAGCATTAAGCATTTAAGCATTTAAGCATTTTAAGCATTTAAGAATTTAGACATTTAAGGATATTAGGGTATAAGCATATTAAACATTATTAAGGATTAAACATGAACATTAGGCATGAAGCATTAAGAATGAAGCATTAGGCATGAAGCATTAAGCATGAAGCATTAGGCATGAAGCATTAAGCATTAAGCATAGCATTAAGCATTTCAGCATTTCAGCATTTTAAGCATTTCGGAATTTAAGAATTTAATCATATAAGCATTTAAGCATTTAAGCATTTAAACTTTTATGCATATAACGGTATAAGCATGTTAAGCATTATTAAGGATTAAGCATGAAGCATTAAGCAAGAAGCATTAAGTATTAAGCATTAAGCATTAAGAATTTAAGAATTTATTTATTTAAGCATTTAACCATTTTAACATATAAGCATATAAGCATATTAAGCATTATTAAGGATTAAGCAATAAGCTTTATGCATTAAGTTTTAAGCATTTAAGCATTTAAGAATTTAACCATTTAAGCCTTTAAGCATTTAAGAATTTAAGCATTTAAGTTTTTAAGCATTTTAGCATTTAATTCGTTAAGCATGCATTTAGGAATTTAAGCATTTAAGCATATATGGTTATAAGCATATTAATAATTATTAAGGAGTAAGCATTTAAACATGAAACATTAATCATGCAGCATTAAGCATTACGCATTAGGCATTAAGCATCAAGGAATAAGCATTTAAGCATTTAAGCATTGAAGCATTGAAGCATTCAAGAAATTAAGCATTTAAGCACATAAGCTTATAAGCATATTAAGCATTAAGCATTAATCATTTAAGCATTTAAAGTATTTAGGAATTTAAGCATTAAAGCATTTAAGACTTTAAGCATTTAAGAAGTTAAGCATTTAAGCACAAAAGCTTATAAGCATATAAAGTATTTATGAATTTAAGCATTTAAGCAATTAGGAATTCAAGCACTTAAGCAAATAAGCATTTAAGCATTTAAACCTTTATGAATATAAGGGTATAAGCATATTAAGCATTAACAATGAAGCATTAAGCATGAAGCATTAAGCATTAAGCATTTAAGCATTTAAGCATTTAAGCATTTAAGCATTTTAAGCATTTAGGAATTTAAGCATTTAAGCATTTAAGCACATAAGCAGTTACACATTTAAACCTTTATGCATATAAGGGTATAAGCATATTAAACATTATTAAGGATTAAGCATGAAGCATTAAGCATGAAGCATGAAGCATTAAGCATTTAAGCATTAAGCATTTAAGCGTTTAAGCATTTAGGCATTTAAGCATTTAATAATTGAAGCATATAAGCATATATAAGCTTATAAGCATATTAAGCATTAAGCATTAAGCAGTAAACATTAAGCATTTAAGCATTTAAGCATGTAACAATTTTATGAATTTAGGAATTTAAGCATTTAAGCATTTAAAAATTTAAGCATATAAGGGTAGAAGAAGCAAATTAATCATTATTAAGCATTAAGCATTAAGCATTTTAGAATTTCTTTATTTAAGCATTTAACCATATAAGCATATTAGCATATTAAGCATTATTAAGGATGATTCATTAAGCATTAAGTATTAAGTATTAAGCATTTCAGCATTGAAGCATTTAAGCATATAAGAATTTAATCATTTAAGCATATAAGCATATTAAGAATTAAGCATTGAAGCATTTAACCATTTAAGCATTTTTAGCATTTAGGAATTTATGCATTTAAGCATTTAATCATTTAAACATTTAAGCATATTAGGGTATAAGCATATTATGCATTATTACGGATTAAGCAAGAAGCATTAGATATGAAGCATTAAGCATGAAGCATTAGGCGTGAAGCATTAAGCATTATGCATGAAGATTTAAGCATTAAGCATTAAGCATTTAAGCATTTTAAGCATTTAGGAATTAAAGCATTGAACCATGTAAGCATTTAGGCATTTAAGAATTTAAGTATTTAAACCTTTATGCATATAAGGTTATAAGAATATTAAGCATTGTTAAGGATTAAGGATGAAGCAGTAAGCATGAAGCATTAAGCATTAACCTTTAGGTATTAAGCATTAAGCATTAAGCATTAAGGATTAAGTATTAAGTATTAACCGTTAAGTATTAAGCATTAGGAGTTAAGCATTAAGAATAAAGCATTTAAGCATTTAAGAATATAATTATTTAAATATTTAAGCAATTAAACATTTAAGCATATAAGAATATAAGCATGTTAAGCATTATTAAGGATTAATCATTAAGCATTAAGCATTAAGTATTAAGCATTTAAGCCTTTAAGCATTTACACCTTGTTCACTTGAGTAGATTTGAGGGAGAGTAATTAAATGGATTTGAGAGGATTTGAAGATAATTTTTTTTATTGTTTATTTGAGTGAATTTGAAGGTAAATGAGAGTGGATTTGGAAGTAAAGTTTGTCATAATTAGTGTAAGATTTAATTTATGTGACACTAAAAAAAATTACTTTCAAATCCACTTTTCGATTACTTCCAAATTCACTCAAATAAATAACAAAAAAAATTATTTTCAAATCCTCTCAAATCCACCCAATTACTCTCTCTCAAATCCACTCAAGTGAACGAGACCTTAAGCATTTAAGCATTTAAGCCTTTAAGCATTTAAGCATTTAAGCATTTAAGCATTTAAACATTTAAGCATATAAGCTTATAAGCATATTTAGCATTATTAAGGTTTAAGCATGAAGCATTAAGCATTAAGCATTATGGATTTAAGCATTTAAACATTTAATCATATAAGCATATAAGCATATTAAGCATTATTAAGTATTAAGCATTTAAGGCTTTAAGCATGTAAGCATTTAAAATATTAGGCATATAAGGATATAAGCATTATTAAGCATTAAGCATTAAGAATTTAGGAATTTATTTATTTAAGCATTTAACCATTTTAACATATAAGCATATTAATCATTATTAAGGATTAAGCATAAAGCATTACGAATTAAGCATTAAAATTTAAGTATTAAGCATCTAAGCATTAAAGGATTTAAGGATTTAAGCCTCTAAACATTTAAGCATTTAAGAATTTAAGCATTTAAGCATTTTAAACATTAAAGCATATAAGCGTATTAAGCATCATTATTAAGGATTAAGCATGAAGAATTAAGCATTAAGCATTAAGCATTTAAGCCTTTAACCATTTAACCATTTAAGCATATAAGCTTATAAGCATATTAAGCATTAAGCATTAAGTATTAGGAATTTAAGCATTTAAACATTTATGCATTTAAACATTTAAGCATATAGCTAATAGGCATATAGGATTATGCATTTAAAAATTTAAGCATTTTAAGCCTTTAATAATTTAAGTATTTAAGCATTTTAGCATTGAAACATTTAAACATTTAAGCATTTAAGCATATAAGAATATTAAGCATTATTAAGGATTAAGCTTGAAACATTAAGCATGAAGCATTAAGCTTGAAGAATTAAGCATTATTAAGGATTAAGCTTGAAACATTAAGCATGAAGCATTAAGCTTGAAGAATTAAGCATGAAGCATTAAGCATTAAGCATTTAAGCATTAAGCATTAAAGCAATTAAGCATTTAAACATTTAAGCATTTAAGCATTTAAGCTTTTAAGCATTTAAGCATTTAGCATTTAAGCTTTAAACATTTAAGAATTTAAACATTTAAGGATATTAGGGTATAACCATATTAAGCATGATTAATGGTTAAGCATGAACATTAGGCATGAAGCATTAAGCATGAAGCATTAGGCATGAAGCATTAATCATGAAGCATTAGGCATGAAGCATTAAGCATTAAGCATTAAGCATTAAGCATTTAAGCATTTAAGCATTTAGGAATTTAAGCATTTAAGCATATAAGCTTTTAAGCATTTAAGCATTTAAACCTTTCTGCATATAAGGGTATAAGCATATTAAGCATTATTAAGGATTAAGCATGAAGCATTAAGCATTAAGCATTAAGTAATAAGCATTAAGTATTAAGCATTAAGCACTAAGAATTTAAGAATTTATTTATTTAAACATTTAACCATTTTAACAAGCATATAAGCGTATTAAGCATATTAAGGATTAAGTAATAAGCATTAAGAATTAAGCATTAATTATTAAGCATTTAAGCATTTAAGGATTTAAGCATTAAGCCTTTAAGCATTTAAGAATTTAAGCATTTAAGCATTTAAGTTTTCAAGCATTTTAGCATTTAAGCCGTTAAACATTTAAGCATTTAGGAATTTAAGCATTTAAGCAATTAAACATTTAAGCATATAAGGTTATAAGAATATTAATAATTATTGAGGATTAAGCATTTATACATCAAACATTAAGAATGAAGCATTAAGAATCAAGGATTAAGCATTTAAGCATTTAAGCATTGAAGCATTTAAGCATTCAAGAAATTAAGCATTTCAGCACATAAGCTTATAAGCATATTAAGCATTAAGCAATTAAGCATTTAAAGAATTTAGGAATTTAAGCAATAAAGTATTTAAGACTTTAAGCATTTAATCATTTAAGAATTAAAGCATTTAAGAAGTTAAGCATTTAAGAACATAAGCTTATAAGCATATTAAGCATTAAGAATTTAAGCATATTAAGCATGAAGCATTAAGAATTAAGCATTAAGCATTAAGCATTAAGCATTTAAGCATTAAGCATTTAAGCGTTTAAGCATTTAGGCATTTAAGCATTTAAGCATTTAATAATTGAAGCATATAAGAATATATAAGCTTATAAGCATATTAAACATTAAGCATTAAGCAGTAAGCATTAAGCATTTAAGCATGTAACCATTTTATGCATTTAGGAATTTAAGCATTTAAGCATTTAAGCATTTAACATATAAACATATAAGGCTAGAAGCAAATTAATCATTATTAAGCATTAAGCATGAAAAATTAAGCATTAAGCATTAAGCATTTTAGAATTTCTTTATTTAAGCATTTAAGCATATAAGCATATTAGCATATTAAGCATTAAGCATTAAGTATTAAGCATTTCAGCATTTCAGCATTTCAGCATTTAAGCATTTAAGCATATAAGCATTTAATCATTTAAGCATATAAGCATATAAGTTTATAAGCATATTAAGCATTAAGCATTTAAGCATTTAAGCATTTTTAGAATTAGGAATTTATGCATTTAAGCATTAAGCATTAAGCATTAGGCATGAAGCATTAAGCATGAAGCATTAGGCATGAAGCATTAAGCATTAAGCATTAAGCATTAAGCATTAAGCATTAGGCATGAAGCCTTAAGTGTGAAGCATTAAGCATTATGCATGAAGCTTGAAGCATTAGCATTAAGCATTTAAGTATTTTAAGCATTTAGGAATTAAAACACTTAATCATTAAGCATTTCGGCATTTAAGAATTTAAGCATTTAAACCTTTATGCATATAGGTAAAAAAGCATATTAAGCATTGTTAAGGATTAAGGATGAAGCAGTAAGCATGAAGCATTAAGCATTAAGCATTAACCATTAAGTATTAAGCATTAAGCATTAAGCATTAAGTATTAAGTATTAAGCGTTAGGCATTAAGCATTAAGAATTAAGCATTAAGCATAAAGCATTTAACCATTTAACCATTTAAGCATTTAAGAACATAATTATTTAAACATTTAAGCAATTAAACATTTAAGCAGATAAGAATATAAGCATGTTAAGCATTATTAAGGATTAATCTTTAAGCATTAAGCATTAAGTATTAAGCATTTAAGCATTTAAGCCTTTAAGCATTTAAGCATTTAAGCTTTCAAGCATTAAGCATGAAGCATTAGGCATGAAGCATTAAGCATGAAGCATTAGGCATGAAGCATTAAGCATTAAGCATTAAGCATTAAGCATTAAGCATTAAGCATTAAGCATTAAGCATTTAAGCATTTAAGCATTTTAAGCATTTAGGAATTTAAGCATTTAAGCATAAAAGCTTTGAAGCATTTAAGCATAAAAGCTTTGAAGCATTTAATCATTTAAACCTTTATGCATATAAGGGTATAAGCATATTAAGCATTATTAAGGATTAAGCATGAAGCATTAAGCATGAAGCATTCAATATTAAGCATTAAGTATTAAGCATTAAGCATTAAGAATTTAAGAATTTATTTATTTAAGCATTTAACCATTTTAACATGTAAGCATATAAGCGTATTAAGCATTATTAAGGATTAAGCAATAAGCATTAAGCATTAAGAATTAAGTATTAAGCATTTAAGCATTTAAGGATTTAAGCATTAAGGCTTTAAGCATTTAAGAATTTATGCATTTAAGCATTTTAGCTTTTAAGCCGTTAAGCATTTAAGCATTTAGGATTTAAGCGTTTAAGCAATTAAACATTTAAGCATATAAGGTTATAAGCATATTAATACTTATTAAGGAATAAGCATTTAAACATGAAACATTAAGAATGAAGCACTAAGCATTACGCACCAAGCATTAGGCATTAAGCATCAAGGATTAAGCATTGAAGCATTTAAGCATTGAAGCATTTAAGCATTTAAGCACATAAGCTTATAAGCATATTAAGCATTAAGCATTTAAGCATTTAAAGTATTTAGGAATTTAAGCATTAAAGCATTTAAGACTTTGAGCATTTAAGCATTTAAGAATTGAAGCATTTAAGAAGTTAAGCATTTAAGCACATAAGCTTAAGAGCATATTAAGCATTAAGCATTTAAGCATTTAAGCATATAAAGCATTTATGAATTTAAGCATTTAATCATTTAAGCATTTAAACATCTAAGCATATAAGCATATAAGCATATTAAGCATTATTAAGGATTAGGGATGAAGCATTAAGAATTAAGCATTAAGCATTTAAGCATTATCTATTTAAGCATTTAAGGATTTAGGCATTTAATCATTTAAGCAGTTAAGAATTTAAGCATTTACGCATTTTAGCTTTTAAGCCGTTAAGCATTTAAGCATTCAGGAATTTAAGCATTTAAGCAATTAAACATTTAAGCAATAAGGTTATAAGCATATTAATACTTATTAAGGAATAAGCATTTAAACATGAAACATTAAGAATGAAGCATTAATGCATTACGCACCAAGCATTAGGCATTAAGCATCAAGGATTAAGCATTTAAGCATTTAAGCATTGAAGCATTTAAGCATTTAAGCACATAAGCTTATAAGCATATTAAGCATTAAGCATTTAAGCATTTAAAGTATTTAGGAATTTAAGCATTAAAGCATTTAAGACTTTAAGCATTTAAGCATTTAAGCACATAAGCTTAAAAGCATATTAAGCATTAAGCATTTAAGCATTTAAGCATATAAAGCATTTATGAATTTAAGCATTTAAGCATTTAAACATCTAAGCATATAAGCATATAAGCATATTAAGCATTATTAAGGATTAGGGATGAAGCATTAAGAATTAAGCATTAAGCATTAAGCATTTAAGCATTATGTATTTAAGCATTTAAGCATTTAGGCATTTAAGCATTTAAGCATTTAATAATTGAAGCATATAAGCATATATAAGCTTATAAGCATATTAAGCATTAAGCAGTAAGCATTAAGCATTTAAGCATGTAACCATTTTATGCATTTAGGAATTTAAGCTTTTAAACATTTAAGCATATAAGGGTAGAAGAAAATTAATCATTATTAAGCATTAAGCATGAAAAATTAAGCATTAAGCATTAAGCATTTTAGAATTTCTTTATTTAAGCATTTAAGCATATAAGCATATTAGCATATTAAGCATTATTAAGGATTAATCATTAAGCATTAACTATTAAGTATTAAGCATTTAAGCATTTCAGCATTTAAGCATATAAGCATTTAATCATTTAAGCATATAAGCTATTAAGCTTATAAGCATATTAAGCATTAAGCATTCAAGCATTTAAGCATTTTTAGCATTTAGGAATTTATGCATTTAAGCATTTAATAATTTAAACATTTAAGCATATTAGGGTATAAGCATAATAAGGATTATTAAGGATTAAGCATGAAGCATTAGACATGAAGCATTAAGCATGAAGCATTAGGCACGAAGCATTAAGCATTATGCATGAAGCTTTAACGCGTTAAGCGTTAAGCATTAAGCATATAAGTATTTTAAGCATTTAGGAATTAAAGCATTTAAGCATGTAAGCATTTAGGCATTATGAATTTAAGCATTTAAACCTTTATGCATATAAGGTTATAAGCATATTAAGCATTGTTAAGGATTAAGGATGAAGCACTAAGCATGAAGCATTACGCATTAAGCATTAACCATTAAGTATTAAGCATTAAGCTTTAAGCATTAAGTATTAAGTATTAAGCATTAAGTATTAAGCGTTAAGCATTAAGCATTAAGAATTAAGCATTAGGCATTTAAGCATTTAACAATTTAAGCATTTAAGAATATAATTATTTAAACATTTAAGTAATTTAACATTTAAACATATAAGAATATAAGCATGTTAAGCATTATTAAGGATTAATCATTAAGCATTAAGCATTCAATATTAATCATTTAAGCATTTAAGCCTTTAAGCATTTAAACATTTAAGCTTTAAAGCATTGAAACATTTAAGCATATAAGCTTATAAGAATATTTAGCATTATTAAGGTTTAAGCATGAAGCATTAAGTATTAAGCATTATGAATTTAAGCATTTAAACATTTAATCATATAAGCATATAAGCATATTAAGCATTAAGAATCATGAAACAAGCATTAAGCATTTAAGGATTTAAGCATTTAGGCATTTAAGCATTTAAGCAATTAAGCATTTAAACATTTAAGCATATAAGCATATAAACATATTAAGCATTATTAAAGATTTAGCCTGAAGCATTAAGCATGAAGCATTAAGCATGAAGCATTAAACATTAAGAATTAAGTATTAAGCATTAAGCATTAGGCATTTAAGCATTAAGCATTTAAGCATTTAGGCATTTTACCATTTCAGCATTTAAGAATTTAAGCATATAAGCTTATAAGCATATTCAGAATTAAGCATTAAGAATTAAGCATTAAGCACTAAGCATTATGCAGTATGCATTAAATATTTAAGCATTTAAGCATTTTAAGCATTTAAACATTTAAGCATATAAGGGTATAAGCATATTAATCATTATTAAGCATTAAGCATGAAGCATTAAGCATTAAGCATTAAGGATTAAGTATTAAGCATTATGAATTGAGCATTAATAACTAAGAATTACGCATTAAACATTTAACAATTTAAGCATTTAAGAATTTAAGCATTTAAGCATATAGGCATTTAAATATTTAAGCATATAAGCATATATGCATATTAAGCATTATTAAGGATTAAGCATTAAGTATTAAGAATTTAAGAATTTAAGCATTAAGCATTTAAACATTTAAGCATCTAAGCGTATAAGAATATTAAGCATTATTAAGGATTAAGTATTAAGGATTAAGCATTAAGCATTAAGCATTATGAATTAAGCAATAAGCAATAAGCATTAAGCATTTAACCATTTAAGAATTTAAGCCTTTAAGCATTTAACCATTTAAGGATTTAAGCATTTAAGCATATAAGCTTATAAGCATATTAAGGATTAAGTATTTAAACATTTAACCAATTAAGCCTATCAAAATTTAAGCACTTAAGCATATAAACATTTAAGCATATAAGCATATTAAGCATTATTAAGGATTAAGCATGAAGCATTAAGCATTAAACATTAAACATTTAAGCATTAAGCATTTAAGCATTTGAGCATTTAAACATTTAAGCATATAAGCATATTAAACATTATAATAATAAAAATAAAAATAATAATAATAATAATAATCATTAACAAGAAAAAGAACAAGAACAAGAACAAGAACAAGAACAAGAACAATAACAAGAACAATAACAAGAATAATAAAAATAATAATAATAATAATTAGAATAATAATAATAATAATAATAATAAACACAATAACAATAATAATAATAATAATAATAATAATAATAATATAAATAATAATAATAATAAGAATAACAAGAACAAGCAAGAACAAGAACAAGAAACAAGAACAAGAACAAGAACAAGAACAAGAAAAATAACAAGAATAATAAAAATAATAATGATAATAATGATAATCATAATAATAATAGTAATAATAATAATAATAATAATAATAATATAAATAATAATAATAATAATAATAATAATAATAATAACAAGAATAAGAACAAGAACAAGAACACAAACAAGAACAAGAACAACAAGAACAATAACAAGAATAATAAAAATAATAATAATAATAATAATAACAATAATAATAATAATAATAACAATAATAATAATAATAATATTAATAATAATAATAACAAGAACAAGAACAAGAATAAGAACAATAACAAGAACAATAACAAGAATAATAATAATAATAATAATAATAATAATAATAATAATAATAACAATAATAATAATAATATAAATAATAATAATAATAACAAGAACAAGAAGAAGAACAAGAACAAGAATAATAAAAATAATAATAATAATAATAATAATAATATAAATAATAATAATAATAAGAATAATAACAAGAACAAGAACAAGAACAAGAAAAGGAACAAGAACAAGAATAAGAACAAGAACAATAACAAGAATAATAAAAATAATAATAAAAATAATAATAATATAAATAATAAAAATAATAATAAGAACAAGAAAAAGAAGAAGAAAAAGTAAAAGAACAAGAACAAGAACAAGAACAAGAACAAGAACAATAACAAGAATAATAAAAATAATAATAATAATAATAATAATAACAATAATAATAATAATAATAATAATAACAACAATAATAATAATATAAATAATAATAATAATAATAATAACAAGAACAAGAACAAGAACAAGAACACGAACAAGAACAATAACAAGAACAATAACAAGAATAATAAAAATAATAATAATAATAATAATAATAATAATTAGAATAATAATAATAATAATAATAATAATAAAAATAATAATATAAATAATAATAATAATAATAATAAAAACAATAATAATAATAATAATAATAATAAAAATAATAATATAAATAATAATTGTAACATCCCAATAAATTTTACTGTTCAAGTATTGATTTATTTTAGGAGTTACAATATAATATAGAAAACAGTAAAGAATTTCGATTAAATAGAAAGGTGGATATGCTAATATTAACATTGAATATAAACCGGATACAATCAACACAGCATAAAACTGAGTTAACAATTTAGCTTACAAAACGAGTACAGACCGGTTGGTCAAAAATAAAAGCTAAACCTATACATAACAGTTTATAAACTAAAGCAAAAGAAAACTATCTCTAGGGACCGGACGGTCCAGTACTATACTCGGGGATTTCTTCAGAATGCTCATCAACTGGTACCGCGTCTGCCAAAGGCTCTTCCAAAGCTGCTTCCAAAGTAACTTCTGCTCACATTCGTAAGAATGATCATAGCATTTGAGAAAGAAAAGACGACCGGTCGGATACCGGACGACAATGTACAAAACAAAAAAAATGAGGGTAAGCTTACGTACATTTAACTTATCCATTCAATATACAACCAAACATGCTTTACAAAAATTCAATCCACACAATATATCGTTCACATACATAATATTAATCGACACGACACTGTCCGGACCGTATGAACGTGTAGCTCGGTCGTCCCTAGCACCCGGGCGGTGTAGTAACTGTTCCTTCAGCTGCCGCCCGAGGTTAGCCCTCAAACGGTTATACTCACTTATAACCGTGGGCCTCCCGCCATTCCCACACATGACCGACTTCTCTCTACTTGAGAAAATGTCCTCACGGAATATCGGAAACAAGGACGACACCGGAGTCATTCCCACCTTCATACTTTACCAATCAAATTCTAATTCATGAGACCTTCCACCCGAGGAATCCTCTTTTTTTTTTTAGTCAAATCTCTTATTTATTATCACTCTCATATCACAAAGTTATCGGATCAATGACCGTATTATCAACAATGGAATTCCGAAATAATATAAGATCGAGGAATAACTGGAATATTTGAGAAGACTATAAAAGACATTTATTGATTCTGATAAGCCATTCTGACAACGATTAACAACTAATCCTCAAAGACTCAATAACAAAAATGACCGGGCGGTAGAATCACGGTGATATTGGGAAAGAAGAATGGTTTGTTGAATACTGAACCGACAATGAATAAAGTATCAACCACAAAGTTAACTATTTCTATTAGTTACCCGGCCGGTTTTGATAAAGAATAAAATAAGTAGAAATCATATTATAAGACTGGTCTATGACCGAACACTTATCCCAAAGAATAATATAAGTGAACACACCGGTCGGTCAAATAAATAAGCTTTACTAATCAATGTGGTCACTAAGTAACCGGATGGCTATTTACAAGGAAGGAAGTCGTGTCTATAAGTTTTACGAAAGTTTAAGTGTCAACCAAATGTCAAACACTTTCCAGAATAAATGTTTGGTTATGACTAACTTTTAGCAAATATATTATACTGAGATTCTTAATGAAACAATCTGAAGTTCGACAACAAATGGGCCGAACAGTCCGATTAAACCGGACGGAAAAATAGGGGAAGAACGAATGGTCCTAATGATCTTCAATCTCAATTCACATTCTCTAAGTTTTTCCATTTTATTCATTTCTCATATCACATATAATAACATTCAGATCATGCATTTCAAACAACATACTTTATAAATTAACATACATCAAATTATTCACATTTGCATTATACAGAACATCAAACTTAAATATTCATAAGCTTCCCTTACCTCTTAACTCCAGCTAAACTTCAACAGTAGGTTGATAACAACTATCTCTTCTAAAGTTTCAAAATCTAGAGTGAAATACAGAAATATAGGTTCAGAGAAAATGGTTGACAGGTACATGCAAGCTTTAATGGTGCATGCATGTTGGAAATGAGAAAACTTTAAGTCAGAAATGAAGTTCTTAGAACTTACCGAATGTAATACAGAAACCAAACGGTTCAAATGTAGGGAACGAGCTCCAAGAGTCTTTAAAAGTGATCTGAAGGTGATCGGAACAGTAATTTGATTAGGATTTTAGAGAGAAGGTAGAGAGTTTTTAGAGAGAAGGAAGAGAGTTTGAAAGTTCAGAAAGTTGGTATTGAGGAAGAAGATGAAGATTTGCATGCAGAAAAGAGTTTTAAGATTTCGAAGTTTCTACCTTAATTGCTCTTCCAGAGCCGGACAGATGGACAGTTCTTCCGGTGCCACGTGGTTCCCACTAACCCAAAAATCCTTCATTCCCTTTGCAGTCGGACGCATCCCGAGGTTGAGAAATTTATTGTTGCTGCAGAGTTTGTCTGCCACTTTTACTGAGTTCCAGTCTCTGCACGGTTTTCGAGAAAAAGCATTTTAAAACTTTGCTGTTTAATAAAAAGAAGACCGGCCGGTCGCTATTTGGCCGGCCCAAATTTCTGGGTCGTGACATTCCCCCCAACAAATAAAAATTTTCGTCCTCGAAAATTAGTACATACCTTCGAACAAGTGTGGATAGGCTTCCTTCATATCTTCTTCGCGCTCCCAAGTGACATCACCCGTTCGGTCGTCCCAAATAACTTTCACCAAAATAGTGCGTTTACCGAACGGCCGCTTGGTTACGTTTGTCTCAACTCTAACTGGTTGTACTTCAACTGAACAATCTTCTTTAAGTTGTATGTGGTCGGCTTCGAGTACATGCGAAGGATCAGCGATATATTTTCTAAGTTGAGAAACGTGGAATACCGGATGAAGGTTAGACAAGGGAGGAGGTAAAGCAAGTTCATAGGCGACTGGCCCAATGCGTCTGAGAATCTGATACGGACCAAGAAATCGTGGTGATAATTTCTTTGGTTTGATGACTCTCCCAACACCGGTCGTTCGATTCAGCTTTAAGAACACATGCTCTCCTGCAGTAAATTCTAAAGGCTTTCTCCTTTTATCTGCGTAAGACTTCTGTCGGCTCTGAGTTGCCTTAAGTCTTTCTTGGATCAATTTCACCTTTTCTGTTGTTTGTTGGATAATTTCTGGTCCAGTCAATACAGCTTCTCCTTCCTGGAACCAACATAGGGGTGTTCGACATTTCCGTCCATAAAGAGCTTCATAAGGTGCCATTCCGATACTTGCATGGAAGCTATTGTTGTAAGTAAACTCAACTAGCGGCAAAACTTCATCCCAAACTCCTAAGTGGTCCAACACGCTGGTTCTCAATAGATCTTCAAGAGTTTGGATTGTTCTTTCGGATTGACCGTCCGTCTGAGGATGGTAGGCAGAACTCATTTGGAGTTTGCTTCCCATTTCTTGATGAAGCGCTTGCCAAAACCGGGAGGTAAATCTTGGGTCCCGGTCGGACACTATTCCGGACGGTACTCCATGTAGCCTAACAATCTCCTTAATATATAGCTGAGCTAACTTAGACATAGGCATTTTTAAGTTGATAGGAAGGAAGTGTGCACTCTTAGTTAATCTATCAACTATTACCCAAATGGCGTCATGATGCCTGACTGTTCGAGGAAGATGGGTCACGAAGTCCATAGCGATACTGTCCCACTTCCATTCGGGTATTTCCAGTGGTTGTAAGAGACCGCTCGGTTTCTGATACTCGATCTTAGCTCTTTGACAAGTTAAGCATGACTCCACGAATCGAGCAATATCTTGTTTCATTCCTGGCCACCAAAAACTCATTCGAAGATCTTTATACATTTTAGTTATTCCAGGATGAATGCTTAGACGACTTTGATGAGCTTCTTCCAAGATTATCCTTTTCAACTCGTCATCATTTGGAACACAAGTTCTATCTTTATATCTTATCAACCCGTCCGTTCCATCATTGAAGTCTTGGTGGGGTGGTATACCGAACGGTTTGGAAATTCTCTGCAACTCTTTATCAACCTTTTGCTTTTCTCTTATTCGATCAAATATATTACTTGACAACCGCATAAGGCTACAACTAATACCGGTCGGCTCCAAATCACAGTGCAGCTTTAAATCTCTGAAGTTCTCAAGTAACTTCATTTCTTGTACCATCATTGCCGCCATATGTATGGTTTTTCTACTCAAAGCGTCAGCCACTACGTTGGCTTTTCCCGGATGATACTGTAAATCAAACTCGTAATCTTTAAGAAATTCCATCCATCTTCTTTGCCTCATATTTAGCTCTTTCTGGTCAAATAGATACTTGAGGCTTTTATGGTCGCTGAACACTTGAAATTTAGCACCATATAAGTAATGTCTCCAGATTTTGAGGGCAAATACTACAGCCGCCAGTTCCAAATCGTGAGTTGGATAATTCCTTTCATGAATCTTCAATTGTCTAGAAGCATACGCAACGACCTTCTCTTCTTGCATCAATACACAACCCAATCCATTATATGAAGCATCACAGAACACAACAAATGGAAGGTTAACATTAGGAATTACCAGAACCGGAGCATTCGTCAAACGTAACTTTAATTCCTGAAAACTGGACTCACACCGGTCGGTCCAGACGAACGGCTGGTCCTTTCTGGTCAATTGGGTTAATGGCGCCACTATCTTAGAAAAACCTTCAATGAATCTTCTGTAGTAGCCGGCCAACCCAATAAAGCTTCTAACTTCAGTAACTGAGCGAGGCGTTTCCCACTCCAGAACGGCTTGCACCTTAGACGGATCTACAGAAATTCCGCCGGCCGAAATTACATGCCCAAGGAATTGTACTTGATTCATCCAAAACTCACACTTGGACAACTTAGCGTATAGTTGTTTCTCCCTTAGCACTCCAAGAACCATTCTCAAATGATCTTCATGTTCTTCGTGACTTTTAGAGTAAATGAGAATGTCGTCAATGAAGACAACTACAAATTTATCCAAAAACGGCCGGAAGATCCGGTTCATGTAGTCCATGAATATTGCCGGGGCATTGGTCACACCGAACGGCATTACTACGTATTCAAAATGCCCATATCTTGACCGAAAAGCAGTCTTCTGAATATCTTCTTCTTTCACTAATATCTGATGGTATCCGGATCTTAAATCAATTTTGGAGAAAACTGAAGCTCCATGGAGTTGATCAAGTAAATCGTCGATTCTCGGCAGTGGATATTTGTTCTTGATGGTTAACTTGTTTAATTGCCTGTAGTCTATACACAGCCTTGAACTACCATCTTTCTTCTTAACCAAAAGAACAGGCGCTCCCCATGGTGATGCACTTGGCCGGATAAATTTCTTTTCCAACAAGTCTTCAATTTGCTTCTTCAATTCCGCCAACTCTGCCGGAGCCATTCTATAAGGCGCAATTGATATTGGACCAGCTCCCGAGATCAAGTCAATGGAAAACTCGACCTCTCGGTGTGGAGGAAGACTTGGGATTTCTTCTGGAAACACGTCCATAAACTCTTCCACTACCGGACGGTTCAGATCCGGTCGGTCAGTTCCGCTCACGTCCAGATACGTGAAAACAATAAAACCCATAGCGCCTTCAATCAAGTCTTCTCTCATCTGACCGAGTGTAATCGTAAGCTTCTCTTCTTCACTTGGAAAAATTAACTTCTTCTTCCCACAATCAATAATAATACGATTGGTGGTCAACCAATCCATTCCTAATATAACTTCAAGGTCTTGAAGAGGTAAACATATAAGATTTACCTTGAATTTGTACCCCTCTACCTCAATAGGACACTTCACACATACAGTGGACGTCCTAATCTCCCCAGCTGCCGGTGTTGACACCACCAAGTCAAGCTGCATTTCACTCTCAGCTATTCCCAGTCTATCAACACATGCCTTCGAGATGAAGGAGTGTGTTGCCCCCGAATCAAAAAGCACACAGCATGACATTCCATATACTAGGCAAGTGCTGATTATGAGGTTACCTGAACCAGCAGCTTCAGTTCCCGAGAGAGCATAAACTCTTCCAACTGCTTGAGCTCTTCCACCGCTCGGAGACGACCTTCCAGCATTCGGTGGCCTGGAAAATGCTCGTCCACCCATGTTGCAATCTCTTTCCAAGTGCCCATTCCTTCTACACTTGACACAAAATTTTGTATTGCTCTGCCTGGGACAATCTCGCATGTAATGAGGGCCTCCACATGTAAAACAGCTGACACTCCCTGGTTGACCGGTCGGTCTAGCAAAATTCACTGGCCGAACGGCCAAAGCAGAAGAACTCTGCGAAGACGGTGGTCGAGAATATGGAGTCGTCCTAGGACTTGAAGTATTTCTTGTTACAATTGATCCCCTGGTAGTGGATGACTGTTGTTTCTTACATTTCTCTGCTTCCATTAAATTTTTCTCCAATACCTTAGCTCTTTCCACCAAGGCCGGAAACTTCTGGATACAATGACTTGCAATCACCGGTTTTAAGTCTTCCCTCAGCCCATTTTCGAATTTCCGACACTGCCATTCTTCACTCATTCTCATCGTATAAAATCTCATCAATTGCTTAAAACGGTTTGCATACTCTGAAACTGTCATTCCGCCTTGTACTAGTTGAAGAAATTCAACTTCCTTCGCAAACCGGACGCTATTAGGAAAGTATTCCTCATAGAACTTGTTCTTGAATACTTCCCATGTGATTGGAATATTATCATCTTCCAACAGCATTTTAGAACTACTCCACCAATGTCCAGCCTCTCCATTCAGCAGATACTCCGTGAAAGCTAAACGGTTTTCATTACTACACCTCTTAGCATCATAGATACGCTCCATATCGCGAAGCCAGTGGTCAGCTTCGTCCGCACTACAATTTCCACTAAACTTGGCCGGACGGTGCTGGAGAAAACTCTCCAGACTCCATTCAGTCTGAGTATTTGAAGAAGAACCGGACGGTCTGGTAGCTGGAACTCCACTTGATAATATCTCCATAATCTGTCTTTGTGTTGATTCCGCTGCAGTTCTAGCGACTTCTGCATTTTGTAATGCCAATGCATTCTGTTGAGCTAAGTTGGCATTTTGTTGAATAAGATTGGCGTTCTGTTGTTGAAGTGCTGCCAACACTGATTCCAACATATTATTACTTTCGCCGGACGGATCCCTAGCGACCGGTTGAGGAGGTGGTCTAGGAGCCATCTTCTGTTTTTAATCAGAAAGAAGAACCCGTTAGTCCTCAAGAAATCAGAAAATTCTGATCGAACATGTAGAGTACGTAGCCATAAGCATAATATACTCATAACCTACAGGTAATCTAAGAAAGAAACTGCTCTGATACCATTAATGTAACATCCCAATAAATTTTACTGTTCAAGTATTGATTTATTTTAGGAGTTACAATATAATATAGAAAACAGTAAAGAATTTCGATTAAATAGAAAGGTGGATATGCTAATATTAACATTGAATATAAACCGGATACAATCAACACAGCATAAAACTGAGTTAACAATTTAGCTTACAAAACGAGTACAGACCGGTTGGTCAAAAATAAAAGCTAAACCTATACATAACAGTTTATAAACTAAAGCAAAAGAAAACTATCTCTAGGGACCGGACGGTCCAGTACTATACTCGGGGATTTCTTCAGAATGCTCATCAACTGGTACCGCGTCTGCCAAAGGCTCTTCCAAAGCTGCTTCCAAAGTAACTTCTGCTCACATTCGTAAGAATGATCATAGCATTTGAGAAAGAAAAGACGACCGGTCGGATACCGGACGACAATGTACAAAACAAAAAAAATGAGGGTAAGCTTACGTACATTTAACTTATCCATTCAATATACAACCAAACATGCTTTACAAAAATTCAATCCACACAATATATCGTTCACATACATAATATTAATCGACACGACACTGTCCGGACCGTATGAACGTGTAGCTCGGTCGTCCCTAGCACCCGGGCGGTGTAGTAACTGTTCCTTCAGCTGCCGCCCGAGGTTAGCCCTCAAACGGTTATACTCACTTATAACCGTGGGCCTCCCGCCATTCCCACACATGACCGACTTCTCTCTACTTGAGAAAATGTCCTCACGGAATATCGGAAACAAGGACGACACCGGAGTCATTCCCACCTTCATACTTTACCAATCAAATTCTAATTCATGAGACCTTCCACCCGAGGAATCCTCTTTTTTTTTTTTAGTCAAATCTCTTATTTATTATCACTCTCATATCACAAAGTTATCGGATCAATGACCGTATTATCAACAATGGAATTCCGAAATAATATAAGATCGAGGAATAACTGGAATATTTGAGAAGACTATAAAAGACATTTATTGATTCTGATAAGCCATTCTGACAACGATTAACAACTAATCCTCAAAGACTCAATAACAAAAATGACCGGGCGGTAGAATCACGGTGATATTGGGAAAGAAGAATGGTTTGTTGAATACTGAACCGACAATGAATAAAGTATCAACCACAAAGTTAACTATTTCTATTAGTTACCCGGCCGGTTTTGATAAAGAATAAAATAAGTAGAAATCATATTATAAGACTGGTCTATGACCGAACACTTATCCCAAAGAATAATATAAGTGAACACACCGGTCGGTCAAATAAATAAGCTTTACTAATCAATGTGGTCACTAAGTAACCGGATGGCTATTTACAAGGAAGGAAGTCGTGTCTATAAGTTTTACGAAAGTTTAAGTGTCAACCAAATGTCAAACACTTTCCAGAATAAATGTTTGGTTATGACTAACTTTTAGCAAATATATTATACTGAGATTCTTAATGAAACAATCTGAAGTTCGACAACAAATGGGCCGAACAGTCCGATTAAACCGGACGGAAAAATAGGGGAAGAACGAATGGTCCTAATGATCTTCAATCTCAATTCACATTCTCTAAGTTTTTCCATTTTATTCATTTCTCATATCACATATAATAACATTCAGATCATGCATTTCAAACAACATACTTTATAAATTAACATACATCAAATTATTCACATTTGCATTATACAGAACATCAAACTTAAATATTCATAAGCTTCCCTTACCTCTTAACTCCAGCTAAACTTCAACAGTAGGTTGATAACAACTATCTCTTCTAAAGTTTCAAAATCTAGAGTGAAATACAGAAATATAGGTTCAGAGAAAATGGTTGACAGGTACATGCAAGCTTTAATGGTGCATGCATGTTGGAAATGAGAAAACTTTAAGTCAGAAATGAAGTTCTTAGAACTTACCGAATGTAATACAGAAACCAAACGGTTCAAATGTAGGGAACGAGCTCCAAGAGTCTTTAAAAGTGATCTGAAGGTGATCGGAACAGTAATTTGATTAGGATTTTAGAGAGAAGGTAGAGAGTTTTTAGAGAGAAGGAAGAGAGTTTGAAAGTTCAGAAAGTTGGTATTGAGGAAGAAGATGAAGATTTGCATGCAGAAAAGAGTTTTAAGATTTCGAAGTTTCTACCTTAATTGCTCTTCCAGAGCCGGACAGATGGACAGTTCTTCCGGTGCCACGTGGTTCCCACTAACCCAAAAATCCTTCATTCCCTTTGCAGTCGGACGCATCCCGAGGTTGAGAAATTTATTGTTGCTGCAGAGTTTGTCTGCCACTTTTACTGAGTTCCAGTCTCTGCACGGTTTTCGAGAAAAAGCATTTTAAAACTTTGCTGTTTAATAAAAAGAAGACCGGCCGGTCGCTATTTGGCCGGCCCAAATTTCTGGGTCGTGACAATAATAATAATAATAATAATAACAAGAACAAGAACAAGAAAAACAACAAGAACAAGAACAAGAAAAATAAAAAGAATAATAACAAGAACAAGAACAATAACAAGAATAATAAAAATAATAATGATAATAATAATAATCATAATAATAATAGTTATAATAAAAATAATAAAATTAATAATAATAATAATAATAATAATATAAATAATAATAATAATAACAAGAATAAGAACAAGAACAAGAACACGAACAAGAACAACAACAACAACAAGTACAACAAGAACAATAACAAGAATAATAAAAATAATAATAATAAAAATAATAATAATAATAATAAGAAGAATAACAATAATAATAATAATAATAACAATAATAATAAAAATAATAATATAAACAATAATAATAATAATAACAAGAACAAGAACAAGAATAAGAATAATAACAAGAACAATAACAAGAATAATAAAAATAATAATAATAATAATAATAATAATAATAACAATAATAATAATAATAATAATATAAATAATAATAATAATAACAACAAGAACAAGAAGAAGAACAAGAACAAGAACAATAACAAGAATAATAAAAATAAAAATAATAATAATAATAATAATAATAATATAAATAATAAAAATAATAATAAGAATAAGAAAAAGAACAAGAACAAAAACAAGAACAAGAACTATAACAAGAATAATA
>CP144697.1:997150-1011288 GCA_036885675.1 Vigna mungo | reverse complement strand
TCAAGCATTCAACCATCAAAACGAAAATCTAAAGAGAGAAATGGTAGAGCTTCATTCCATCAAGCAAGAACAAGCATTGTTGCACATAATAGAAGAAGAAAAACGTGATCTTGCTCATTCATAGTGAAGAAAACGAAAATAGCATACCAAGGCTCCCAAGAGAGTTCATACAAGGCCAAAAGCAAAATGAAAGTGTAGTATGAAGTGTGTTGGAGTGTCTCCAATGTGTGGTCAGCCAAGGCTCTCTAAAATGCCGAGAGTTGCCCTCCAAATGGGGTCCACAAAAAAAATAAAAACCCTAACCTAAAAGGCACATGACCTACACATGGGTGTTTTTTACAAAATTGCCCCCAAAAGGGTCCAAAACACCTAATTCTAATTAAGGTTTCTAAAAAAACGAAATTACAACTTTATTAAAATGGAAATGGCTAAATGTTGAGTCTTTAATGATCATGCCACCATCCCTAATGCTCCAAATGATGTTTCCCAAAATTTCCCTGCAACCAAAATACACTTAATCAGCTCAGAAAACCCAAATTAGCACAATTACGAATTTCCGACCAAATTAAGCAAAATTCGGAAAACGGGGAAATAACAAACAATTAAACACAATTCCCTGGTTTATTTAAGTGCAATAAACTAAATATAGTTCAAGAAATAACCACTCATCAAAATAGACCACACTTAGTCTTTTGCACTCCTGGGCAAAACCAAGACGAAAACCAGGGAACTACTCAAACATCAGGGAGGTGACACAGACTCGACAGATAGACTACAAAGACTCACAAAACAGAAACAGAGCTGCACAATTCTCACAAAATCTGGACAGTGAAAGGCATAGGCAGAATCCCACACAGAGTCAATGAAAACAGATACTCACAGAATCATCCAAGCAGTTTAGTACATGGAAAACAATCAATCAGTTCAAGAGATGAATCAAAAGTAACAGAGCCTCACAGATGCACACAATCAGTGTTTCTCTCAAGTGTTTAAGGTAAATCAATATCAACTCAATGCACTCAAGAAAACAAGCAACAAACAGACTTGGCAAGCCTCTAATATCAACACTCAAAAACATATGCATGTTCAAATCAAAAGGTCTTTTCATGGTTGTAATGGGGTCAAGGACAAGGGAGGATACATCTGGATAAGAAGCTACAAACCAAAAGGAACAGAGGAGCAATGGGGAACAAGTGTAAACACCTTCAAACACACCCACAACCTCTAATTTCATCCTCTTCTTGACTCCATTATTCACAAATTTTTTTTCTTTTTCTTTTTTTTTGTATTTTTCCTCTTTTTTTTTTTTATTTTGTCTCTTTTCTTTTTCTATTCAACATACAATTCAAAAGACAAGATACATGATATTTACAATGCAACCGCAAGAAGAGGGCTCACCAGCCAATTCATCTACAACTCCTAAGAGACCACACTTATTCCAAAAACAATTCCAAAGCTCCAAAATTCCCTAAGGTTCAGGTAATCATGGTTTTTCACTTAGGGCTAGTGTATCAGCTTCAAAACAAAGAAATGGGGAAAGCATAGGCTCAAAGGGGCTATCAAAGGATCACAACAGGGTAGGCTCATCTGGCTAGAGAGGCTTAATCAACAAAATGCCTTTATCATTTTCAAACATGCTCATGAATCAAGAATTATCAACAGAGTCAAGCCAAGACAAATGTGCAAGCAATCTAGAGACATATCACACACAAGAAAGATTATCAAATGGCTCAAATCTCACACAAGTAATCGGTCACAATTAATCCAACTCTCAAACATCATGATTATCTTCCAAGCAAAGAAGAGCAAGGAGTCCAACAAAACAGAGTATCAATGCAGTGAAGGGAAACTAGCAACCTAATCACAGTCCAGAATTCACAAAAAACATGTAAAACAGTACACCAGACAAAACAACTACATAAAAATCGAAACATAAAACAAAGAAACAACCTCCCCTAATAGACCACACTTAAACTACACAATGTCCTCAGTGTGTCACAATCAACAGATCAACAATCAGCACATATAGACAAAATGCAATAAAAATGAGGAGGGAAGGAGAAAAGAAGCTCCCTGAGTCAGATGGGAGGGTAGGTGGGGTGGACCAAAGACGTCTCCTCCACCACGGCATCCAACAAAGAAGGATTGCTGAGGAAAGGCTTCAGTCTATGCCCATTCACCTTGAAGCTTGTAGCTGCAGATGGATCCTGTATCTCGACTGCACCATAAGGATAAACATTAGTCACAAGAAAAGGTCCAGTCCACTTTGATCTCAACTTACCACCCATGAGGCCGAGCCTAGAGTTATACAACAAAACCTGCTGGCCAACCTCGAAGTCCTTTCTAACAATGGAACTATCATGGAACCTCTTGGTCCTTTCTTTGTAGAACTTCGAATTCTCATAGGCCTCCAATTGGATCTCATCCAATTCATTCAGTTGCAACTTCCTTTCCTCTCCAGCTTGGTCAATGGAGAAGTTGCAAATCTTCACAGCCCAATATGCCCGATGCTCAATCTCAACTGGTAAATGACATGACTTTCCAAAGACAACCCGATAGGGAGACATCCCAATGGGTGCTTTGTAGGCAGTCCTGTGGGCCCAAAGAGCATCGTCCAACCTATTGCTCCAATCCTTTCTGTTGGGCTGGACAATCTTCTCCAAAATCCTCTTAATCTCCCTGTTGGAGATCTCAGCCTGCCCATTTGTTTGGGGGTGGTAAGGTGTAGAAACTCTGTGCGTCACCCCATATTTCTTGAGCAAGGCTTGCATGGATCTGTTGCAAAAATGGGTTCCCTGATCGCTAACAATCGCTCTAGGCACTCCAAACCTGCAAAAGATGTGAGATCTAACAAAATCTACAACAACCCGAGCATCATTAGTCTTGGTGGCTCTAGCTTCCACCCATTTTGAAACATAATCCACAGCAAGGAGAATATAAGAGAAACCAAAAGAAACAGGGAAAGGACCCATGAAATCTATACCCCAGACATCAAACACCTCACAGAACAGCATAGGTTGTTGAGGCATCTCCTGTCTCTGTGAAATAGGTCCTCCTGCTCTCTGACATGGCTCACAGGTGCTACAAGTCCTCTCTGCATCCTTGAAGATGGAAGGCCAGTAGAAACCGCAATCAAGCACCCTGCGAGCTGTTCTCTGTATCCCCATATGACCACCAGGTGAGGAGGCATGGCAAAACTGCAGGACAGAGTCAATCTCATGGTCCGGAATGCATCTCCTAGTAACCTGGTCACTGCACAACTTCCACAGATATGGGTCATCCCAAACATAATACTTAGCATCACTCTTGATTTTGGCAATCTGAGCACGTGATGCTAAGGGAGGAAAAACATAAGCAACCAAATAATTCACAATGTGTGCAAACCAAGGAGTAGGGTGAGAAGAAGAAATTAGTAACAAACTCTCATCAGGAAAGTCATCCTGGATAGGCAACACATCAGCTTCATCCCCAGCTCTCTCAATGCGGCTGAGGTGGTCTGCAACCAAATTATGTGCTCCACTCCGGTCTTTAATCTGCAAGTCAAACTCCTGGAGCAGTAGCATCCACCTGATCAATCTAGGCTTTGACTCAGCCTTTTTCAACAGAAACTTCAGAGCTGCATGGTCAGTATACACAATAACAGGAGATCCAAGCAAATACGACCTAAACTTATCAAGGGCAAAAACAATTGCCAACAACTCTTTCTCAGTCGTAGTGTAGTTTGCTTGGGCAGCATCCAAAGTGCGGGAAGCATAGTAGATCACTCTAGGCAGCTTGCCAATCTTCTGTGTCAGGACAGCTCCCAAGGCATGATTTGATGCGTCACACATGAGCTCAAATGGGGCTGTCCAATCTGGTGCCTGAATGATCGGAGTGGTGATCAAAGCCTCCTTCAGGCAATCAAACGCATGCTTGCACCTATCATCAAACTCAAAGTCGATGTCTTTCTGCAGTAGTCTAGACAAGGGAAGCGCCTTCTTGCTGAAATCCTTGATGAAACGCCTGTAGAAACCTGCATGTCCTAGAAAAGATCTAACCTCTCGCACGCAAGAGGGGTAAGGCAACTGCGAAATCACAGATATCTTGGCAGGATCTACCTCTATTCCCTTTTCAGAAATGATGTGCCCTAGAACCAAACCTTGTTCAACCATGAAGTGACATTTCTCAAAATTGAGAACAAGGTTTGTTTCTATGCATCTTTTCAAAACTTTTTCCAAACTGTCTAAACATGCATCAAAAGAGGATCCATACACAGTAAAGTCATCCATAAACACCTCTATGCAACTCTCAAGAAAGTCGCTAAAAATGCTAAGCATGCACCGCTGGAAGGTACCAGGGGCGTTGCATAGGCCAAAGGGCATCCTCCTATAGGCAAAAGTGCCAAAGGGGCAGGTGAATGTGGTTTTCTCTTGGTCCTCAGGAGCAATATTGATTTGAAAATAACCAGAAAAACCATCAAGAAAGCAATAATGAGATTTACCTGCCAGGCGCTCCAACATCTGATCAATGAATGGCAGGGGGAAGTGATCTTTCCTGGTTGCTTGATTGAGCCTCCTATAATCAATGCAGACTCTCCAGCTGTTCTGCACTCTTGTGGGAATCAGCTCATCCCTCTCATTTTTCACAACAGTGAGACCGGTCTTCTTGGGCACAACATGGATGGGGCTCACCCACTGACTGTCTGAAATAGGGTAGATGATCCCAGCTTGCAAAAGCTTCATCACCTCCTTCTTAATCACGTCCAAGATCACAGGGTTTTGCCTTCTCTGCGGCTGTCTCACTGGTTTGGCCCCATCTTCCAACAGAATCCTATGCATGCATGTGGATGGGCTAATACCAGGGATGTCCGCCAAACTCCAACCTATGGCTTTCTTATGCGCCCTCAACACTCCAAGCAACCTCTCCTCTTGAACAGAATCAAGGGAGGTGGAAATTATGACCGGTTTCCTCTCATCATCCTCCAAGTACACGTACTTGAGGTTTTCTGGGAGCTGTTTCAGCTCAAGAGTGGGTTCCTGTAAGTCAGATTCAAGTGTACTTCCTGCAACGTGGTTAATGCATTCTGACTCTAAAGAATGAACAGGTAAAAGCAGAAAACCCATCTCATCACAATCCAGATCAATATCCATCACAGGTATATCAACAACATCATCAATATCATCCAAATCATCATAAACACGCATATCATCAATAACCTGGACATCATCAATACCCTGGACATCACAGTTCTCATCCCAATCAACATCCAATTCAACATCATATTCAAATCCTGTCTCAATTCCAGATTCAATGCATGGATGTAAAGAAGATAGAAAAGAATGCTTCTTCTTATGCAAAGAGTGAAAGTCATGAAAAACAAATTCATCAATAATGTCATCCAATGCATCAATCCTAAATACAGAATGGTCCTCAGCTGGAAATTTCATTGCGTCAAGGATATTAAAATGAACAACAATATCAGCAATTTCCATAGACAAAGTTCCAGCATACACATCAATCTTAGTTCGGGCAGTTTTCAAAAATGGCCTGCCTAAGATAATGGGAGCGGATCCATGAGAGAATCCCTCCTCCATCTCCAAAACATAAAAGTCAGCAGGAAAAATCAATTCGCCAACCCTAACCAAGACATCCTCTATGAAACCTGTTGGGTGGGTAACACTCCTATTGGCCAACTGAATGACCATACCCGTGGTTTGCAAAGGACCAAGAGACAAAGAGGAATATATAGACAAAGGCATGACATTAACAGAAGCACCCAAATCAAGCATGGCATTCTCAAATTTACTGTTTCCAATCACACAAGGAATGCAAAATATACCTGGGTCCTTGCACTTCTCAGGAATGTGCGGGACCGACTTACCAATAAGCGCAGATACATTCCTTCCGATGTTAATCCTTTCATCGCCCTTCATCTTCCTCTTGTGTGTGCACAACTCCTTCAAGAATTTGGCATATCTAGGAATCTGTTTAATGGCATCAAGTAGAGGTATGTTCACCTCTACTTTCCTGAAGGTCTCCAGAATTTCCCTATCCATCTCTTCAGTCTTTTTGCTAGGAAGTGCCCGTGAAGGGAATGGAAGAGGGATAGGTCGGTCAACAAATGGAGAAGGTGCAACAGCGGTGGTGGTGGAAGAGGAAGAAGATCCACCTGAAGAAGAACCACCGGCTGAAGAAGAAGATCCACCCACCTCAAATGCCCTGCGTGGACCATCATGGTCGTCCTCTCTAGGACAAGTGGCAGGCATGGGTGTAGGTGTAGAAGCGGGCTCTGAAGGCACAACAGTCTGCTTCCCTGATCTGAGGGTAATGGCACTCACATTCTTCGGATTCTGCACAGTCTGGGATGGTAACTTATCAGAATTTTGAGACTGCGCCTGGTTCATCTGAGTAGCCATCTGACCCATCTGGTTAGTGAGACTCTGTATGGAAGCTCTAGTCTCCTGCTGAAACTGCAGGTTTTGCATAGTCATCTGTCTTATTAACTCTTCCAATGAAGGCTCAGAAGAAGTGGAAGGTTGGGCAGCTGGTTGGGCAGGTGCCTCTTGCTGCTGCTGTTGTTGCTGTTGCCTCTGGTGTTGTTGCATAGGTGGAGGCACATATCTGTTAGGTGCTCCAGCATTCTGGAAAGGTGGTGCCTGCTGCTGATGCTGTGGCGCATTGTTCCACCTAAGATTGGGGTGATTCCTCCACCCTGGGTTGTACCTGTTGCTGGACAAGTCATGACTTTGCTGTTGTGGCTGCCTGTTGTTATATATGTTAGTAGCATAAGCCTGAGGTGCATCAGAAGAAGCTGAGGACTGCAAAGTAGGACAAGCATCTGTATAGTGGTCACTGGAAGGACAAATAGCACATAGTCGTGCAACAGATGCAGATGGAGCTGCAGATCTCTGGTTGGTAGTCAACTGTGTCACCAACTTTGTAAGAGATTCAATCTTGCCTTCCAACTTGCTTTCAATGGCTGATAAAGACTGGGCAACCACATCATGTACGCCCCTCACCACAATGGCATCATTCCTGGCGCTAAACTGTTGGGAGTTCGAAGCCATCTTCTCAATCAAATGTTTGGCCTCAGCAGGTGTGGTGTCTCCAAGAGCTCCACCACTGGCAGCATCAATCATACCCCTATCCATGTTGTTCAAACCCTCATAGAAATACTGGATAAGGAGTTGTTCAGGTATCTGATGGTGGGGGCAGCTTGCACAAAGTGTCTTGAATCTCTCCCAATACTCATACAAGCTCTCTCCACCAAGCTGCCTAATCCCAGTGATGTCCTTCCTGATAGCTGTGGTCCGGGATGCTGGGAAAAATTTCTCCAAGAACAACCTCTTCAGATCATCCCAGCTAGTGATGGATCTAGGCGCCAAAGCATACAGCCAATCCTTAGCAACACCTTCCAATGAGTGAGGAAATGCTTTCAAAAAGATGTGCTCTTCAGGAACATCATGAGGTTTCATAGTGGAGCAGACAATGTGGAATTCCTTCAAATGCTTGTGTGGACTCTCACCTGCAAGACCATGAAACTTGGGCAACAAATGGATCAGTCCAGTCTTGAGAACAAATGGGACGTCCTCATCAGGATATTGGATGCACAAGCTTTCAATATCGAAATCAGGTGCAGCCGTCTCCCTAAAAGTCCTCTCACGAGGTGGAGGTTGTGCCATATTGTTCTCAGTGTGAAAAACAACAGAATCAGAATCAGAATCAAGTGCAGATGCAACAGATGCAGTGGATGCAGTATGCACAGAATACTCAACAGTTGGATGAACAATATCTAATGGGACAGACTCAAAAACATACTCTAAAGACAAATTCCTAGAATGCCTAACTAACCTATGAAACGTCCTATCAATTTCAGGGTCAAAAGGTGGTATGAATCCAGGATTTCCTCTAGTCATGCACTAGATCACAACACCCTCTAATCATGAAACAATAGCACAAAAATCTCAAATCACAGAAAACAATCACAAGACACAACAAAGACAGACTATCACAACACGTCAAAACACAGTCACAAGACACACAAACACAAACAAAAGACTCAATACTGAACCGTTGGTCCCTGGCAACGGCGCCAAAATTTTATGGGTGTCGCGGCCCATGCAAATTTGATGTGCATTTTAAAGTGCAGTATAAACTAGGGAATGACCCCTAGGTCGTCTCTCAAGGACCAACTGCGGTTCAGAGTCAAGTCTAACACAAAGTGGGGGGGGGGTTTGAAATGTTGTTTGTGGATGCGGAAAAATTAAAATGAAATTAAAACAGTAAAAACGAAAATTCACGCGGGAACTAGGCAGCTCTGACCTTTGCTCAATGTTTTAACCATAACTTTTTCTACAAAGCTCTAAATGACATGAGGTTTTTTTTCCTGGAAAGTAGACTCAATTATCTTTCATTTGACATATAAAACATAGCATTTGGACATCTGCTGTGGTTGCAGTTATTGTTTTAAAATCGAGTCCAGAGAGTGAAAATGCTAAACCAAATACTAGACTAAACAAATATTTAAGCACAGTTAAATTAAATTAAATGCAACACTAAATTAAAGAAATTAAAAAAACAACTAATCCTACAATGCAAATTAATGCAAAACAAAGGGGTAATTAAACAAGCTTTAGGACAAAACTTAAAGAGGAAATGTTTCCTTAGTCAAAAGTAGCATCAAATGTGCTTGGCCAAATCGGGTAAAAAATTAATGCACCATTTTCTCTCTCCCTTTCAACCCATTTTCGGTTTTCCTCTACCAAAGCAAACATCCAAAGCTTCTCCATCTTCTAAAACCGAAAATGCTGCACCAAAAACCCAAAGTTCCATAGTTCAATTGCAAAATAATTCAAGAGCAAGAAACCCAAGGTCTACCTTCTTCAAACCAACTTCAAACTTACTTTTCTTTAAACTTTTGACCAAAACAAAACCAAACCCTTAACTTCCATTACTGCACTGTCCAGCCACCATCATTAAACATAAAATCCAGCTCCAAATATGTTTCCAAACATCAAGAACAAAATGCAAGAAGAAAATGGCTCAAGAACACAATACCCATGCACCAACTTAAGCCTTTTTCACTACCAAACTTGACAATAACTCCATTTTCATTCTCCAATCCAAGAAACACAAGATAAATTCGAAATCACTGCAGAAAAATGATGAGAAAATCGAAATGGACAATGGGTCTCCCTTCCACCAAAGACACCACCATGAAAAAGCAAAGAAGAAGCTTCAAACTCAAGCATTCAACCATCAAAACGAAAATCTAAAGAGAGAAATGGTAGAGCTTCATTCCATCAAGCAAGAACAAGCATTGTTGCACATAATAGAAGAAGAAAAACGTGATCTTGCTCATTCATAGTGAAGAAAACGAAAATAGCATACCAAGGCTCCCAAGAGAGTTCATACAAGGCCAAAAGCAAAATGAAAGTGTAGTATGAAGTGTGTTGGAGTGTCTCCAATGTGTGGTCAGCCAAGGCTCTCTAAAATGCCGAGAGTTGCCCTCCAAATGGGGTCCACAAAAAAAATAAAAACCCTAACCTAAAAGGCACATGACCTACACATGGGTGTTTTTTACAAAATTGCCCCCAAAAGGGTCCAAAACACCTAATTCTAATTAAGGTTTCTAAAAAAACGAAATTACAACTTTATTAAAATGGAAATGGCTAAATGTTGAGTCTTTAATGATCATGCCACCATCCCTAATGCTCCAAATGATGTTTCCCAAAATTTCCCTGCAACCAAAATACACTTAATCAGCTCAGAAAACCCAAATTAGCACAATTACGAATTTCCAACCAAATTAAGCAAAATTCGGAAAACGGGGAAATAACAAACAATTAAACACAATTCCCTGGTTTATTTAAGTGCAATAAACTAAATATAGTTCAAGAAATAACCACTCATCACTTAGCCAAATTTGGCAACAGGTATTCGGCCCTTCCGCCTCAATTGGTTGGCCATTCGGCCTCAACTGCTCGGCCATTCGGCCGCACAGGTACTTAGCCGAATCTGGCATCAAGTGTTCGGCCCTTCGGCCTAAATACCTCAGTCATTCGGCCTTTGGTACTTATCAAAATTTGGAAACAGGTATTCAGCCCTTCGGCCTTAATTGCTTGGCCAATCGGCCTCACCTGCTCGCCCACTCTGCCTCATAGGTATTTAGCCAAATCTGGCATCAAGTGTTCGGCCCTTCGGCCTCAACTCCTCGACCATTCGGCCTTAGGTAGTTAGCGAAATTTGGAAACAGGGATTTGGCCCTTAGGCCTCAATTGATTGGCGATTCGGCCTCAACTTCTCGGCCATTCAGCCTCATAGGTACTTAGCCAAATCTGGAATCAAGTGTTCGACCTTTCTGCCTAATTTCCTCGGCCATTCGGCCTCAACTGCTCGGTCATTCGGCTTCACAGGTACTGAGCTAAATATGGCATCAAGTGTTCGGCCCGTCGGCCTCAACTCCTCGGCCATTCGACCGGTACTTAGCCAAATTTTGCAACAAGTATTCGGTCGTTCAGCCTCAATTGCTTGGCCATTCGGCCTCAACTGCTCGGCCATTCGGCCTCACAAGCACTTAGCCAAAATCTGGCATCAAGTGTTCGGCCCTTCGGCCTCAATTCCTCGGCCCTTCGGCCATGGGTACTTAGCCAAATTTGGCAACAGGTATTCGGCCCTTCAGCCTCAATTGCGTGGTCATTCAGCCTCACGGGTACTTACCCAAATTTGGCATCAAGTGTTCGACAATTTGGCCTCAATTCCTCGGCGATTCGGCCTTCGGTACATAGAAAAATTTGGCAATAGGTATTTGGCCCTTCGGCCTCAATAAAAAAATTTGGCAATACGTATTCGGCGATTCGGCCTTCGGTACATAGCAAAATTGCTTGGCCATTTGGCCTCAATTCCTCGTCCATTCGACCTTAAGTACTGAGCCAAATTTGGCAACAAGCATTCTTCCCTTCGGCCTCAATAACTTGCCCATTCGGCCTTACCGGTACTTAGCCAAATTTGGCTTCAAGTGTTCAGTCGTTCGACCTCAATTCCTCGGCCACTCGGCCTTAGGTACTAAGCCAATTTTGGAGAAAGGTATTCGGCCCTTCGGCATCAACTCCTCGGTCATTTGGCCTTAGGTACTTAGCTAAATTTGGCAACATGTACTCGGCCCTTCGGCCTCAATTCCTTGGCCCTTCGGCATCACCTGCTCGCCTATTCAGCCTCACACGTACTTTGCCAAATGTGGCATCAAGTGTTCGGGCCTTTGGACTAAATTCCTCGGCCATTCGGCCTTAGGTACTTATCCAAATTTGGCAACAGGTATTCGGCCCTTCAGCCTCAATTGCTTGGCCATTCATCCTTAACTGCTCGGCCATTCGGCTTCACAAGTACCCAGCCAAATATGGCATGAGGTGTTCGGCCCGTCGGCCTCAACTCCTCGGCCATTCGACCAATACTTAGCCAAATTTGGCAACAAGTATTCAGCCCTTCGGCCTCAATTGCTTGGCCATTCGGCCTCAACTGCTCGCCCATTCGGCCTCACAGGTACTTAGCCAAATCTGGAATCAAGTGTTCGGCCCTTTGGCATCAATTCCTTGGCCCTTCGGCCTTAGGTACTTATCCAAATTTGGCAACAGGTATTCGGCCCTTCAGCCTCAATTGCTTGGCCATTCAGCCTTAACTGCTCGGCCATTCGGCTTCACACGTACTCAGCCAAATATAGCATGAAGTGTTCGACCCGTCGGCCTCAACTCCTCGGCCATTCGACCAGTACTTAGCCAAATTTGGCAACAAGTATTCGACCCTTCGGCCTCAATTGCTTGGCCATTCGGCCTCAACTACTCGGCCATTCGGCCTCACAGGTACTTAGCCATATCTGGCATCAAGGGTTCGGCCCTTCGGCCTCAATTCCTCGGCCCTTCGGCCTTAGGTGCTTAGCCAAATTTGGAAAAAGGTATTCGGCCCTTCGGCCTCAATTGCTTGGTCATTCGGCCTTAACTGCTCGACCATTCGGTCTCACAGGTAGTTAGCCAGAACTAGAGTCAAGTGTTTGGCCCTTTGGCCATTATGCCTTAGGTACTAATAAAAATTTGGAAAGAGGTATTCGGCCCTTCGGCCTCAATTGCTTGGCCATTCGGCCTCAATTACTCGGCCATGTGGCGTCACAGGTACTTAGCCATATTTGGCATCAAGAGTTTGGCCATTCAACCTCAATTCCTCGGTCATTCGGCCTTAATACTTAGCCAAATTTGGCAACAGGTAGTCTGCCCTTCGGCCTCAATTGCTTAGCCACTCGGCCTCAACTGCTTGGCCATTCGATGTCAATAACAATAATAATAATAATCATAATAATATTCATAATCATCATCATAATAACAATAATAATAACAACAATAATGATAATAGTAATAAAAATAATGATAATGATAGTCAAAACCATAATAATAATAATAATAATAATAATAATATTAATAATAATAATAATAATAATCATAATAATAATAATAATAATAACAATAACAATAATAATAATAATCATAATAATCATCATCATAATAATCCTAATCCATAATAATAAAAATAATAATAATAATAATATAAATAATGAAAATCATAATAATAATCATAACTATCCTAATAATAATAATAATAATAATAATAATAATAATAATAATGAAAATCATAATAATAGTCATAATAATATTAATAATAATAAGAATAATAAGAATAATAATAATAATAATCATAATAATAATAATCATTAGAGGTGTCAAAAGGGATAACCCGGCCCGATCCGGCCCGGCCCACCACGGGTTGGTCACTTTGTGAGCCAACCCAACCCGGCTCATTTATTAGTGAGCCAGAAAAACTTGAACCCGGCCCGACCCACCACGGATGGTGGGTAAACGGGTTGGCTCACTAGGTCATTTAATTAAATTTTTTTTAAATAAAAAAATACTACAAACTTTCTGTAATTTAAATTTAAACAAATTTCGCTCCCAAAAAATTATGTTAAAGACAATTCAAAATAATAATAAAAAGTACAATATAATCCAAATTCAAAGATATAAAAAAAGAACCAGTACTCAACAATATCAACAAAAAATTAATAGTTTAATTTCTAACATAATTTCCCAAATTCAAAGATATCAAAAGCAGCTTGTTAAAATAATGTATACTCAAATTGTTTAAATAAAATGAAGAAACTCTTATAATCATAATCATAATAATATAATCATAATAATCATAATCCTAATAATAATCATAATGATAATAACATAATAATAATAATAATAATAATAATCATAATTATAATAATCATAATAATAGTCATAATAATAATCATAATAATAATAATAACAATAACAACAACAATAATAATAATAGGAATAATAATAATTATAGTCCAAACCATAATATTAATCATAAAAATAATAATCATAATAATAATAATCATAATAATAATAATAATAATAATAATAATCATAATGATAATAATAATAATAATAATAATAAAATAATTCTAATATTAATAATAATAATAATCATTATCGGCATAATAATAATACCCATAATAATAATAATAATAATAGTAATATTCATAATCATAATCATAATAAAAATAAAATTAATAATAATAGAAATAGCAATAATAATTATAATAATAATAATAATAATAATAATAATAATCATAATAATAATAATAATAATAATAATAATAATAATCAACATAATAATCATAATAATAGTTATAATAATAATAATAATACTCATAATAATTATAATAATCATAATAACAACAATAATAATAACCATAATAATAAAAACAATTAAAATAATAACAGAAACAATACTAATAACAACAATAATAATAATAATTATAGTAATAATAATAACAACAATAGCAATAATAATAATAATAATTACTATTATTATAATAATAATAAAAGTAATAATAATAATCATAATAGTAATCATAATAATAATAATAATCATAATCATAATAATAATGATGATAACAATAATAATAATAATAACAATAATAATAATAATAATAATAATAATAATAAGATTCGTAATGATAATCATAATAATAATAACAATGATAATAATAGAAATAGCAATAATAATAATAATAATAATAATAGAAATAAAAATAATTATAG
>CP144697.1:974650-989650 GCA_036885675.1 Vigna mungo | reverse complement strand
TGGGTAAGTACCTAAGGCCCAATGTTCGAGGAGTTGAGGCCGAAGGGCCGAACACTTGATGCCATATTACTGTCAGTAGTTGTGAGGCCGAATGACTGAGCAGTTGAGGGCGAATGGCTAAGCAATTGAGGCCAAAGGGCCGAATAACTATTTCCAAATATTGCTACGTACCTAAGGCCGAATGGCCGAGGAGTTGAGGCCGACACTTGATTCTAGATTTGGCTAAGTACCTGTAAGGCCGAATGACCGAGCAGATGAAGTAGAATGGCCAAGCAAATGAGGCCGAAGGGCCGAATACCTGTTGCCAAATTTTGCTATGTGCCTAAGGCCTAAGGGCCGAGGAGTTGAGGCCGAAGGGCCGAATACCTGTTGTCGAATTTGGCAAAGTACCTAAGGCCGAATGGCCGAGGAATTGAGGCCGAAGGGCCGAATACCTGTTGCAAAATTTTGCTAAGTACCTAAGGCCAAATGGCCGAGTTGTTGAGGCCGAAGGGCCGATACCTGTTTCTGAATTTGGCTAAGTAGCTAAGGCCAAATGGCCAAGGAATTGAGGTCGAAGGGCCAAACACCTGTTGTCAAATTTGGCTAAATACCTAAGGCGGAAAGGCCTAGGAGTTGAGGCCGAAGGGCCGAATACTTGATGCCAGATTTGGCTAAGTACCAGTAAAGTCGAATGAGCGCGCAGTTGGGGCCGAATGGCAAAGCGATTCAGGCTGAAGGGCCGAATACCTTTTTCCAAATTTGGCTAAGTAATTAAGGCCGAATTGCCGAGGAGTTGAGGCCGAAAGGCTGAATACGTGATGAGTCGATATTTTATTGATTTCACTTAGCTTATTGTACTAGAATTAATCAGGGAATTGTGCTTAAATGTCCGATATTTTCCCATTTTTCCTAATTATGCTTAATTTGACCGGAAATTCTAATTTTAATTAATTTGAATTTTCTGAGCTAATTATTTGCATTATTATTTTCAGGGAAAATTTTGGAGATATATTTTGGAGCATTGGGTGGAGACAAAATAAATTCAAGACTCTCAAATTAGACATTTTAAATTTTAGTTATATTGTAATTTAACTGTTTAAACTTTTTGGACAAGCTTGTGTACATTGGGCCAAATTTTGACAAAAATATGAGGGCCCAAAATTGTAGGACACATGTCTTAGGGTTTCCTTTATTTTTAGGGTGGACCCCACCTCTTTTTGAAAGACACTTGGCCTTGGCAAAAGGCAACAGCCGTCACTTTTGGGAGTGCTGCCTCATTCTCTCGGCAATTTCTTGGAGATTCTCGGCTGGATCATTTTTTTTACTGCATTGAAATTTGCTTTGAACTATGTTGACACATGATGATTTTGGATGAATGTTACACATGTTTTTCTCTCTTTTCTTTGCTGGAGAGAGCTTGCGGGTTTGATGGTTGAATGAACGAATGGAAAGCTTTTAGCCGCTACTTTTCCTTTTGCTTTTCTTTGGGCAACGTTTAATTTTTGGAGCGGACATTTTCTTTGCTGGAGATTTCATTGGCTTTTGGAATATTGGGAGAAGAGCACCATGAGGGCTACGGATAGGAGAAGGCAGCCGCCATTGGTTTTGGCTTTGAACATTTTTTCTCTTTTTACGATTTTTTTTAAACACGTTTATACTACTGAACTTCGGTTGAATGAAAAAGAGGAACCAGCTGCCATTTCCTTTTTAGCATTAGAGTTTTGTATTTTTTTTAGCATACAGCTGTTGGTGGCACACACTTTTTCTTCATTTCGCTGGACTACACGCACACTCTTCATTTTGTTGAAATAGTGATTGATGGCTTGCTGCTTGAATTGTTGTTATGCTGTGAAGAAATGTGCACATGGTTGCTGGAGCAGATTCATTGCTGGAACAGTGCTGCCAAGCTGAATATCGTGTTCCATTTATTAGCTTTAGTGCTAACTTTTTAATCTTGCTGAATTTACTTCTTGCCCTTTCATTTGATTTCATGTGCTTTTCATTTTAATTGAAGTTTCATTTAATTTGGGCATTTGGCTGCAAGGGGCGGTGCACACAGGTCACGGGTTGGAGATAAAGAATTTAATTTCTTTCTTTAAAAGCCACAGCTTGCACAAGTTAATTTTATCTTGGTTAGTTTTCAATTAGAAAGGCACATGGTTGCCACGTGAGAAGAATTTGAAACATGTTTTTTTTATTTAATTTAGCAACTCAATTTCTAATTGATGCATTTGCTTATTTGTCTGCTGCATTTTTACATTTAAATGTTTTAGTGTTTCATTTTAATAGTTTTAACTGTGCTTAGATATTTGTTTGCTCTAGTATTGGGTTTAGCATTTTCACTCTCTGGACTTGATTTTAAAAAAATAACTGTAATCACACCAGAGGTCCAAATGCTACGTTTTATATGTCACATGAAAGATATTTGAGTCTATTTTCCAGGAAAAAAAACCTCATCTCATTTAGAGCTCTGTAGAAAAAGTTATGGGTAAAACATTGAGCAAAGGTCAGAGCTGTCCAGTTCCAGCGTGAATTTTCATATTTACTGTAGCAGTTTCGTTTTTAAAGTTTTAATTTCATTTTCATGCATGGTGAAATGTGTTGTTGCTTTAGTTTCGTTTTAATCAATTTTAATTACGTTTTTACATTTGCATTTTAATTTAAATTCCATCTGCGTTTTAATTTTAATTTTTCTGCACACCAAACAAACTTTCAAACCCCCCCCCCTCCCACTTTGTGTTAGACCTAAGACTCGAACCACATTTGGTCCTTGAGAGATGACCTAGGAGTCACTTCCTCGACTATACTGCATTTCTTAAAATGCACATCAAATTTGCATGGGCCGCGACAGCCCATCAATACGTTTTGCCAAATTTGGATAAGTACCTAAGGCCGAATAGCCGAGGAATTGAGGCCGTAGTGCCGAACACATGATGCCAGATTTGGCTAACTACGTGTGAGGCCGAATGACTGAACAGTTGATGCCGAATGGCAAAATAATTGAGGCTGAAGAGTCGAATACATGTTGCCAAATTTTGCTAAGTGCCTAAGGCCGAAGGGCCGAGGATTTGAGGCCGAAGGGCCGAATACCTGTTGCCAAATTTGGCTACGTACCTAAGGCCGAATGGCCGAGGAGTTGAGGCCGCCACTTGATTCTAGATTTGGCTAAGTACCTGTAAGGCCGAATGACCCAGCAGTTGAAACCCAATCGCCAAGCAAAAAAGGCCGAAGGGCTGAATACCTGTTGATGAGTCGATATTTTATTGATTTCACTTAGCTTATTGTACTAGAATTAATCAGGGAATTATGCTTAAATGTCCGGTATTTTCCCGTTTTTCATAATTATGCTTAATTTGACCGGAAATTCTAATTTTAATTAATTTGAATTTTCTGAGCTAATTATTTGCATTATTATTTGTAGGGAAAATTTTTGGAGATACAATTTGGAGCATTGGGAAGGGGACAAAATAAATTCAAGACTCTCATTTTAGACATTTTAAATTTTAGTTATCTTGTAATTTAGTAGTTTAGGATTTTTAGACAAACTTTTATATTGTGGGCCAATGTTTGCAAATTTCATGATGAGCCCAATTGTGACTTGGCACTTTAGGGTTAGGGTGGACCCCACCCTTATTTTGGAAGACATTTGGCTTAGCTTTAAGAAAAGGAGCCGTCACACTTTTGCTAGGCTCTCACTCTCGGCATTTTGTGTGCAAGGGCTGCAGCAGGGTTCTTTGAACTTGGAGCATTCTTCTTTTCTTTGAAGCATGGTTTTAATATTGGACTATGGATGATTTAGCTTTACTTTGAATGCTGTTACATATAATTTTAGAAAAAGCATCTTCTCTCTTCTTTTGAACATTGCTTTACGGTGATTGAAGATTTTGAAAACTATTTCCAATTTCTGTGAAGTTGCTAGTAGCTTAGGTGTAGCTAGATTCCTTTTATTTTATTTAATTGAAAAGTGAAAAAGATGATTTGATTCAAGGGTGTATGATGTTACGGTGATGCATTGCTTTCAATTTAGAAGAACATTTTCAATTTGCTTAGGAGTAATTTACGTTTCTGTTGCAGACCATGTGATATTTAATTTTACTTTATTTATTTTGAGAATGAAGTAATTGATTTGATGGGAGAGAAGTACACATGCTTCATTCAACCTTTTCTTGCATTTAATTTTTGTTATAAGACAAGCTACAGCAACGTAAACTCATGTTGCCTTTTGCTTTGAATGAATGAAGAAATGAAATGGTGGGGTTGGAGGTACAGCATCTAGAAGCATTTGCTTATTCATTGCTTTTTCATTTTATTTGTAAAAGTGGGAAGAAAGGGCAATGATGGGACGTTGAGCAGAGTCACGGTCCTTGAGGATGAGATCTTATTATCAATTATTTTTTTGCTTTATGGAATGAAGAAGATAATTAAGAATGCACACGTCTTGGAAGGAGGAGGTGGAGCCACGATCTTGATTGGAGAATTAAGAGGAATTCAATTTGGCTTTGCTGCTTTCAATTGGATAAATAGATTCAAGCATACATTTTATTCCACTTTACTGCCACGTCGTCTATGGAAGAAGATGGTTCATTTTTCACTATTCATCCTTTCCCTTTTTCTCATAGCACTTTTATCATGATGAATTGCTTTTATTGTTTAGCTTACTTTTTGCATTTTAATAACTTTAGTTGTGTTTAGATAATTGTTTGTTGAAGTATTGGGTTTAGTATTTTCACTCTCTGGACTCGTTTTTAAAAAAATAACTGCAACCAGACCAGAGCTCCAAATTCTACGTTTTATATATCAAATGAAAGATAATTGAGTCTACTTTCCTGGAAAAGAAACCGCATCTCATTTGGAACTCTGTAGAAAAAGTTATGGTTAAAACATTGAGCAAAGGTCAGAGCTGCCTAGTTCCAGCGTGAAATTTCGTTTTTACTGTTTTAATTTCATTTTAATTTTTCTGCATCCACAAACAACATTCCAAAACCCCCCACTGTGTTAGACTCGATTCCTGAACCGCAGTTGGTCCTTGAGAGACGACCTAGGGGTCATTCCCTAGTACTATACTACATTCCTTTATGCACATCAAATTTGTGTGGGCCGCGACAGCCCCATCACCTCTTTCCAAATTTGGATAAGTACCTAAGGCCGAATGACCGAGGAATTGAGGCCGAAGGGACGAACACTTGATGCTAGATTAGGCTAAGTACCTGTGAGGATGAATGACCGAGCAATTGATGCCGAATGGCAAAATAATTGAGGCCGAAGAGCCGAATACCTGTTGCCAAATTTTGCTAAGTGCCTAAGACCGAAGGGCCGAGGAGTTGAGGCCGGAGGGCCGAATACCTGTTGCCGAATTAGGCTAAGTACCTAAGGCCGAATGGCCGAGGAATAGCGGCCGAAGGGCCAAATACCTGTTGCCAAATTTCGCTAAGTACCTAAGGCCGAATAGCCGAGTTTTTGAGGCCAAAGGGCCGAATACCTGTTGCTGAATTTGGCTAAGTACCTAAGGCCGAATGGCCGAGGAATTGAGGCCGAAGCGCCGAATACCTGTTGCCAAATTTGGAGAAGTACCTATGCCCGAATGGCCGAGGAGTTGAGGCCGAATGGCCAAGTAATTAAGGCCGAAGGGCCGAATACCTGTTACCGAATTTGGTGAAGTACCTAAGGCCAAATAACCAAGAAATTGAGTCCGAAGGGCCGAACGAATTGGGACCGAAGGGCCGAACACTTGATGCCAGATTTGGCTAAGTGCATGTGAGGCCGAATGGCCGAGCAGTTGAGGCAGAATGGCCAAGCAATTGTGGCCGAATGGCCGAATACTTCTCGCCAAATTTGGCTAAGTACCGGTCAAATGGCCAAGGAGTTGAGGCCGACGGGCCGAACACTTGATGCCAGATTTGGCTAAGTGCCTGTGAGGCCGAATACTTGTTGCAAAATTTGGCTAAGTACCGGTCGAATGGCCGAGGAGTTAAGACTGACGGGCGGAACACGTCATGCCATATTTGGCTAAGTACCAGCCTAAGGGCCGAGTACATGTTGCCGAATTTGGCTAAGTACCACAGGCCAAATAACCGAGGAATTGAGGCCGAAGGGCTGAACACTTGATGCCTGATTTGGCTAAGTACCGGTAAAGCAAAATGGGCAAGCTATTGAGGCTGAAGGGCCGAATACTTGTTGCCAAATTTGGCTAAGTACCTAAGGCCGAATGGACGAGGAGTTGAGGCCAAAGGACTGAAAACTTGATGTCAGATTTGGCTACGTACCTATGAGATCGAATGGTCGAGCAGTTGAGGCCGAGTGGCCAAGCAATTGAGGCCGAAGGGCCGAACACCTGTTGCCAAATTTGGCTACGTACTTAAGGCCAAATGACCGAGGAATTGAGGTCAAATGGCCGAACACTTGATGCCAAATATGGCTAAGTACCTATGACGCCGCATGGCCGAGCAATTGAGGCCGAAGGGAAAAGAAATTTAAGCCGAAAGGCCGAATACCTGTTTCCAAATTTGGATAAGTATCTACGGCAGAATGGCCGAAGGGCCGAACACTGGACGCCAGTTTTGGCTAACTACCTGTGAGACGGAATGGTCGAGCAGTTGAGGCCGAATGGCCAAGCAATTGAGGCCGAAGGGCCGAATACCTGTTTCCAAATTTGGCTAAGTACCTAAGGCCGAAGGGCCGAGGAATTGAGGCCGAAGGGCCGAACCCTTGATGCCAGATTTGGCTAAGTACCTAAGGCCGAATGGACGAGGAATTGAGGCCAAATGGCCAAGCAATTGAGGCCGAAGGGCCGAATACCTATTGCCAAATTTTGCTATGTACCTAAGGCCGAATGGCCGAGGAATTGAGGCCAAATTGTCGAACACTTGATGCCAAATTTGGGTAAGTACCCGTGAGGCTGAATGGCCACGCAATTGAGGCCGAATGGCCGAATACTTGTTGCCAAATTTGGCTAAGTACCTAAGGGCGAATGGCCGATTCATTGAGGCCGAAGGGCCGAACCCTTGATGCTAGATTTGGCTAAGTACTTGTGAGGCTGAATGGCCGAGTAGTTGAGGCCAAATGGCCAAGCAATTTAGGCCGAAGGGCCGAATACTTGTTTCCAAATTTGGATAAGTACCTAAGGCAGAATCGCCGAAGGGCCGAACACTTGATGTCAGTTTTGGCTAAGTACTTGTGAGATCGAATGACTGAGCAGTTGAGGCCGAATGACCAAGCAATTGGAGCCGAAGGGCCGAATACCTGTTGCTTGTTGCAAAATTTGGCTAACTACCGGTCGAATGGCCGAGGAGTTGAGGCCGATGGGCCGAACAATTGATGCCATATTTGTCTCAGTACCTGTGAGGCCGAATGGCCGAGCAGTTGAGGCCGAATGACCGAGGAAATTATGCTGAAGGGTCGAACACTTGATTCCAGTTTTGGCTAAGTACCTGTGAGGCTGAATGGCCGAGAAGTTGAGGCCGAATCGCCAATCAATTGAGGCCTAAGGGCAAAATACCTGTTTCCAAATTTGGCTAACTACCTAAGGCCGAATGGCTGAGGAGTTGAGGCCGAAGGGCCGAACACTTGATGCCAGATTTGGCTAAATACCTATGAGGCCGAGTGGGCGAGCAGGTGAGGTCGATTGGCGAAGAATTTAAGGCCGAAGGGCCGAATACTTGTTTCCAAATTTTTATAAGTACCAAAGGCCGAATGACTGAGGTATTTAGGCCAAAGGGCTGAACACTTGATGCAATATTTGGCTAAGTACCTGTGAGGCCGAATGGCTGAGCAATTGAGGCCGAATGGCCAACCAATTGAGGCCGAAGGGACGAATACCTGTTGCCAAATTTGGCTAAGTACCTAAGGCCGAAGGGCCAAGGAATTGAGGCCGAAGGGCCGAACACTTGATTCCAGATTTGGCTAAGTGCATGTGAGGCCGAATGGCCGAGCAGTTGAGGTCGAATGGCCAAGCAATTGAGGCCGAAGGGCCGAATACTTGTCGCCAAATTTGGCTAAGTACAGGTCACATGGCCAAGGAGTTGAGGCCGACGGGCCGAACACTTGATGCCAGATTTGGCTAAGTGCCTGTGAGGCCGAATACTTGTTGCCAAATTTGGCTAAGTACCGGTCGAATGGCCGAGGAGTTAAGGCCGACGGGCTGAACACTTCATGCCATATTTAGCTAAGTACCGACCGAAGGGCCGAGTACATGTTGCCAAATTTCGCTAAGTAGCAAAGGCCAAATAACCGAGGGGTTGAGGCTGAAGGGCTGAATACCTTTTTCCAAATTTGGCTAAGTACCTAAGGCCAAATGGCCGTGGAATTGAGGCCGAAGGGTTGAACACCTTATGCCACATTTGACTAAGTACCGGTAAGGCCAAATGGGCAAGCTATTGAGGCCGAAGGCCCGAATACTTGTTGCCAAATTTGGCTAAGTACCTAAGGCCGAATGGACGAGGAGTTGAGGCCAAAGGACTGAAAACTTGATGTCAGATTTGGCTACATACCTATGAGATCGAATGGTCGAGCAGTTGAGGCCGAGTGGCCAAGCAATTGAGGTCGAAAGGCCGAATACCTGTTGATAAATTTGGCTAAGTACTTAAGGCCAAATGACCGAGGAATTAAGGTCGAATGGCCAAACACTTGATGCCAAATATGGCTAAGTACCTGTGACGCCGCATGGCCGGGCATTGAGGCCGAATGGCAAAGCAATTTAGGCCGAAGGGCCGAATACCTGTTTCCAAATTTGGATAAGTATCTAAGGCAGAATGGCCGAAGGGCCGAACACTTGACGCCAGTTTTGGCTAACTACCTGTGAGACCGAATGGGCGATCAGTTGAGGCCAAATGGCCAAGCAATTGAGGCCGATGGGCCGAATACCTGTTTCCAAATTTGGCTAAGTACCTAAGGCCGAAGGGCCGAGGAATTGAGGCCGAAGGGCCGAACCCTTGATGTCAGATTTGGCTAAGTGCCTGTGAGGCCGAATCGCCGAGCAGTTGAGTCCGAATGCCCAAGCAATTGAGGCCGAAGGGCCGAATACTTGTTTCCAAATTTGGTTAAGTACCGGTCGAATGGCCGAGGAGTTGAGGCCGACGGGCCGAACACTTCATGCCATATTTGGCTGAGTACCTGTGAAGCCGAATGGCCGAGCATTTAAGGCTGAATGGCCAAGCAATTGAGGCTGAAGGGCCGAATACCTGTTGCCAAATTTGGATAAGTACCTAAGGCCAAATGGCCGAGGAATTTAGGCCAAAGGCCCGAACACTTGATGCCACATTTGGTAAAGTACGTGTGAGGCTGAATAAGCGAGCAGGTGATGCCGAATGGCCAAGGAATTGAGGCCGAAGGGCCGAGTACATGTTGCCAAATTTAGCTAAGTACCTAAGGCCAAATGACCAAGGAGTTGAGGCCGAAAGGCCGAATACCTTTTTCCAAAATTGGCTTAGTACTTAAGGCCGAATTGCCGAGGAATTGAGGTCGAAGGGCGGAAAACTTGATGCCAAATTTGGCTAAGTACCTAAGGCCGAATGGACAAGGAATTAAGGCCAAATGGCCAAGGAATTGAGGCCGAAGGGCCGAATACCTATTGCCAAATTTTGCTATGTACCTAAGGCCGAATGGGCGAGGAATTGAGGCCAAATTGTCGAACACTTAATGCCAAATTTGGGTAAGTACTCGTGAGGTGGAATGGCCACGCAATTGAGGGCGAAGGGCCGAATACTTGTTGCCAAATTTGGCTAAGTACCTAAGGGCGAATGGCCGATTCTTTGAGGCCGAAGGGCCGAACACTTGATGCTAGATTTGGCTAAGTACTTGTGAGGCCGAATGGCCGACCAGTTGAGGCCAAATGGCCAAGCAATTGAGGCCGAAGGGCCGAATACCCATTTCCAAGTTTGGGTAAGTACCTAGGGCAGAATGGCCGAAGGGCCGAACACTTGATGCCAGTTTTGGCTAAGTACATGTGAGATCGAATGGCCGAGCAATTGAGGCCGAATGGCCAAGCAATTGAAGCCGAAGGGCCGAATACCTGTTGCCAAATTTGGCCAAGTACCGATGGCCGAAGGGCCGAGGAATTGAGGTCGAAGGGCCGAACACTTGATGCCAGATTTGGCTAAGTGCTTGTGAGGCCGAATGGCCGAGCAGTTGAGGCCGAATGGCAAAGCAATTGAGGCCGAACGGCCGAATACTTGTTGCAAAATTTGGCTAAGTACCGATCGAATGGCCGAGGAGTTGAGGCCGACGGGCCGAACACTTGATGCCATATTTGGCTCAGTACCTTTGAGGCCAAATGGCCGAGCAGTTGAGGTCGAATGGCAAGCAATTGAGGCCGAAGGGCCGAATACCTGTTGCCAAATTTGCATAAGTACCTAAGGCCGAATGGCTGAGGAATTGAGGCCGAATGGCCGAACACTTGATCCCAGATTTGGCTAAGTACCTGTGAGGCCGAATGACCGAGCAGTTGAGGTCGAATGGCCACACAATTAAGGCCGGATGGCCACGCAATTGAGGCGGAAGGGCCAAATACCTGTTGCCAAATTATGCTAAGTACTTAAGGCCGAATGGCCAAGGATTTGGGGCCAAAGGGCCGAACACTTGATGCCAAATTTGGCTAAGTACATGTGAGGCCGAATGGCCGAGAAGTTGATGCCAAATGGCCAAGCAATTGAGGCCAAATGGCCGAGTACATGTTGCCAAATTTGGCTAAGTACCTAAGGCCCAATGACCGAGGAGTTGAGGCCGAAAGGCCAAATACCTTTTTCCAAATTTGGCTAAGTACCTAAGGTCGAATGGCCGTGGAATTGAGGCCGAAGGGCTGAACACTTGAGGCCAGATTTGGCTAAGTACTGGTAAGGCCGAATGGGCAAGCTATTGAGGCCGAAGGGCCGAATACTTGTTGCCAAATTTGGCTAAGTACCTAAGGCCGAATGGACGAGGAGTTGAGGCAGAAGGACTGAACACTTGATGCCAGATTTGGCTACGTACCTGTGAGGTCGTATGGTCGAGGAGTTGAGGTCGAATGCCCAAGCAATTGAGGCCGAAGGGCCAAATACCTATTGCCAAATTTGGCTATGTACCTAATGCCGAAGGGCCGAGGAATTGAGGCCGAACGACCAAACACTTGATGCCATATTTGGCTAAGTACCTGTGAGGCCAAATGACCAAGCAATTGAGGCCAAAGGGCGGAATACCTGTTTCGAAATTAGGATAAGTACCTTAGGTAGAATGGCCGAATGACCGAACACTTGATGCCAGATTTGGCTAAGTGCCTGTGAGGCCGAATGACCAAGAAGTTTAGGCCGAATGGCCAAGCAATTGAGGCCAAAGGGCCGAATACCTATTCCCAAATTTGGCTAAGTACCTAAGGCCGAATGGCCGAGGATTTGAGGCCGAAGGACCGAATAGTTGATGCCAGATTTGGCTAAGTACCTATGAGGCCGAATGTCCAAGCAATTGAGGCCAAAGGGCCAAGTACCAGTTGCCAAATGTAGCAAAGTACCTGAGCCCGAATAGCCGAGGAGTTGAGGCCGAAGGGCTGAACACTTAATGCCAAATTTGGCTAAGTACTTGTGGGGCCGAATGGGCGAGCAGTTGAGGCCAATTTGCGAGGCAGTTGAGGACGAATGGTCGAATACCTGTTGCCAAATGTAGCTAAGTACTTGAGGCCGACTAGACGAGGAGTTGAGACCGAAGGGCCGAACACTTGATTCCAAATTTGGCTAAGTAGCTATAGCGCCGAATGGCCGAGCAGTTCAGGTCGAATGGCAAAGCAATTGACGCCGAAGCGCCGAATACCTGTTGCCAAATTTGGATAAGTACCTACGACCGAATGACCAAGGAATTGAGGCCGAAAGGCCGAACACTTGATCCCAGATTTGGCTAAGTACCTGTGAGGCCGAAGGACCGAATACCTGTTGGCAAATGGCTAAGTACCTAAGGCTGAATGGCCAAAGAATTGGGGCCGAAGGGCCCAACACTTGATGCCAGATTTGACTAAGTACCTATGAGTCCAAATGGCCGAGAAGTTGATGCCGAATGACGAAGTAATTGAGGCCGAAGGGCCGAGTACATGGTGCCAAATTTGGCTAAGTACCTAAGGCCAAATGATGGAGGAGTTGAGGTCGAAGGGCTGCACACTTGATGCCAGATTTGGCTAAGTACCGGTAAGGCCGAAAGGGCAAGCTATTGAGGCCGAAGGGCCGAATACCAATTGCAAAATTTGGCTAAGTACCTAAGGCCGAATGGCCGAGGAGTTGAGGTCGAAGGGCCGAACACTTCATGCCAGATTTGGTTAAGTACCTGTGAGGCCGAATGACCGAGCAGTTAAGGCCGAATGGCCAAGCAATTGAGGCCGAAGAGCCGAATACTAATTTCCAAATTTGGCAAAGTACCTAAGGCCGAATGACCAAGGAGTTGAGGCCGAAGGGCCGAATAGTTGATGCCAAATGTGGCTAAGTACCTGTGAGGCCGAACGGCCGAGCAGTTGAGGCCGAATGTCCAAGCAATTGAGGCCGAAGGGCCAAGTACCTGTTGCCAAATGTACCTAAGTACCTAATGTCGAATGGCCAAGGAGTTGAGGCCGAAGGGCCGAACACTTGATGCAAAATTTGGCTAAGTACCTGTAGGGCTGAAATGCCGAGCAGTTTAGGCCGAATTGCAAAGCAATTGAGGACGATTATCCGAATACCTGTTGCCAAATGTAGCCAAGTACCTGAGGGCGAATGGCCGAGGAGTTGAGGCCGAAGGGCCGAACACTTGATGCCAAATTTTGCTAAGTACCTGTAGCGCCGAATGGCCGAGCAGTTGAGGTCGAATGGCTAAGCAATTGAGGCCGAATGGCGAATACCTGTTGCCAAAATTTGATAAGTACCTAAGGCCGAATGGCCAAGGAATTGGGGCCGAAGGGTAGTACAGTTGATGCCGGATTGGGCTAAGTACGTGTGAGGCCGAATGACCTAGAAGTTGATGTCGAATGGCCTAGCAATTGAGGCCGAAGGGTCGAGTACATGCTGCCAAATTTGGCTAAGTACCTAAGGCCAAATGACCAAGGAGTTGAGGCCGAAGGGCCGAATACCTTTTTCAAAACTTGGCTAAGTACCTAAGGCCGAATGGCCGATGAATTGAGGCCGAAGGGCTGAACACTTAATGCCAGATTTGGCTAAGTACCGTTAAGGCCGAATGGGCAAGCTATTGAGGCCGAAGGGTCGAATACTTGTTGCCAAATTTGGCTAAGTACCTAAGGCCGAATGGACGAGGAGTTGAGGGCGAAGGACTGAGCACTTGATACTAGATTTGGCTACGTACCTCTGAGATCGAATGGTCGAGTAGTTGAGGCCAAATAGCAAAGCAATTGAGGTCGAAGGGCCGAATAGCAATTGCAAAATTTGGCTAAGTACCTAAGGCCGAATGGCCGAGGAGTTGAGGTCGAAGGGCCGAACACTTCATGCCAGATTTGGTTAAGTACCTGTGAGGCCGAATGACCGAGCAGTTAAGGCCGAATGGCCAAGCAATTGAGGCCGAAGAGCCGAATACTAATTTCCAAATTTGGCAAAGTACCTAAGGCCGAATGACCAAGGAGTTGAGGCCGAAGGGCCGAATAGTTGATGCCAAATGTGGCTAAGTACCTGTGAGGCCGAACGGCCGAGCAGTTGAGGCCGAATGTCCAAGCAATTGAGGCCGAAGGGCCAAGTACCTGTTGCCAAATCTACCTAAGTACCTAAGGACGAATGGCCGAGGAGTTTAGGCCGAAGGGCCGAACACTTGATGCAAAATTTGGCTAAGTACATGTGGGGCCGAATGGCCGAGCAGTTTAGGCCGAATTGCCAAGCAATTGAGGACGAATGGCCGAATACCTATTTCCAAATGTAGCTAAGTACCTGAGGCCGAATGGCCGAGGAGTGGAGGCCGAAGGGCCGAACACTTGATGCCAAATTTGGCTAAGTACCAGTAGGGCCGAATGGCCGAGCAGTTGAGGCCGAATGGCCAAGCAATTGATGCCGAAGGGCCGAATACCTGTTGCCAAAATTGGATAAATACCTAAGGCCGAATTGTCAAGGAATTGGGGCCGAAGGGCCGAACACTTGATGTCATATTTGGCTAAGTACCTGTGAGGCCGAATGGCCGAGAAGTTGATGCCGAATGGCCAAGCAATTGAGGCTGAATGGCCGAATACTTGTTACAAAATTTGGCTAAGTACCTAAGATAGAATGGCCAAGGAGTTGAGGCCGAAAGGCCAAACACCTGTTTCCAAATGTGGCTAAGTACCTAAGGCCGAATGGCCAAGGAGTTGAGGCCGAAAGGTTGAACCCTTGATGCCAGAGTTAGGTAAGTACCTGTGAGGCCGAATGTCCAAGCAGTGTAGGCCGAATGACCAAGCAATTGAGGTTGAAGGGCCAAATACCTGTTGCCAAATTTGGCTAAGTACCTAAGGTCGAATAACTGAGGAATTGAGGGGCCGAACACTTGATGCCAGATTTGGCTAAGTACCTACGAGGCCGAATAGCCGAGAAGTTGAGGCCTAATTTCCAAGCAATTAAGGCCGAAGGGCCGAATACCTGTTGCCAAATTTGGCTAAGTACCTAAGGTCGAATGGCCGAGAAGTTGAAGGCGAAGGGTCGAACACTTGACACCAGATTAGGCTAAGTACCTGTGAGGCCGAATTACTAAGCAATTGAGGCGGAATGGCCGCATACCTGTTACCACATTTGGCCAAGTACCTAAGATCGAATGGCCGAGGAGTTGAGGCCGAAGGGTCCGAATACCTGTGCTAAATGTGGCTAAGTACCTAAGGCCGAATGGCCGCGGAGTTGAGGCCGAAGGGCCGAACACTTGATGCAAGATTTAGCTAAGTACTTGTGAGGCCGAATGGTCGAGCAGTTGAGGCAGAATGGCCAAGCAATTGAGGTCGAAGGACTGAATACCTGTTGCCAAATTTGGCAATGTACCTAAGGTCGAATGGCTGAGGAGTTGAGTTCAAAGGGTCGAACACTTGATGCCAGATTTGGCAAAGTACCTGTGAGGCTGAAATGCCGAGCAGTTGAG
>CP144697.1:971385-974150 GCA_036885675.1 Vigna mungo | reverse complement strand
AATCATCATCATAATAATCCTAATCCATAATAATATAATATAATAATAAAATCATAATACAAATAATCATAAACTAATCCTAATAATAATAATAATATATAATAATAATATAATAATAAGAAAATCATAATAATAATTCATAATAATATTAATAATAATAAGAATAATAAGAATAATAATAATAATCATAATAATAATAATCATTAGAGGTGTCAAAAGGGATAACCCGGCCCGATCCGGCCCGGCCCACCACGGGTTGGTCACTTTGTGAGCCAACCCAACCCGCTCATTTATTAGTGAGCCAGAAAAACTTGAACCCGGCCCGACCCACCACGGATGGTGGGTAAACGGGTTGGCTCACTAGGTCATTTAATTAAATTTTTTTTAAATAAAAAAATACTACAAACTTTCTGTAATTTAAATTTAAACAAATTTCGCTCCCAAAAAATTATGTTAAAGACAATTCAAAATAATAATAAAAAGTACAATATAATCCAAATTCAAAGATATAAAAAAGAACCAGTACTCAACAATATCAACAAAAAATTAATAGTTTAATTTCTAACATAATTTCCCAAATTCAAGATATCAAAAGCAGCTTGTTAAAATAATGTATACTCAAATTGTTTAAATAAATGAAGAAACTCTTATAATCATAATCATAATAATATAATCATAATATCATAATCCTAATAATAATCATAATGATAATAACTAATAATAATAAAATAATAATAATCATAATTATAATACATAATAGATCATAATAATCATAATAATAATAATAATAACATAACAACAACAATAATAATAGAGGAATAATAATAATTATAGTCCAAACCATAATATTAATCATAAAAATAATAATCATAATAATAATAATCATAATAATAATAAATAATAATAATAATCATAATGATAATAATAATAATAATAATAATAAAATAATTCTAATATTAATAATAATAATAATCATTATCGGCATAATAATAATACCCATAATAATAATAATAATAGTAATATTCATAATCATAATCATAATAAAAATAAAATTAATAATAATAGAAATAGCAATAATAATTATAATAATAATAATAATAATAATAATAATCATAATAATAATAATAATAATAATAATAATAATCAACATAATAATCATAATAATAGTTATAATAATAATAATAATACTCATAATAATATAATAATCATAATAACAACAATAATAATAACCATAATAATAAAAAACAATTAAAATAATAACAGAAACAATACTAATAACAACAATAATAATAATAATTATAGTAATAATAATAACAACAATAGCAATAATAATAATAATAATTACTATTATTATAATAATAATAAAAGTAATAATAATAATCATAATAGTAATCATAATAATAATAATAATAATCATAATCATAATAATAATGATGATAACAATAATAATAATAATAACAATAATAATAATAATAATAATAATAATAATAAAGATTCGTAATGATAATCATAATAATAATAACAATGATAATAATAGAAATAGCAATAATAATAATAATAATAATAATAATAATAATAGAAATAAAAATAATTATAGTGAAAACCATAATAATAATAATAAGAATAATAATAATAATAATAATCATAATATTAATAATAATCATAATAATAATAATAATAATAGTCATAATAAAAATCATAAAAATAATAATAATAATAATCATCATCATCATAATAATCATAATAATAGTTATAATAATAATAATACTCATAATAATTATAATAATAATAATAATAATAATAATAATAATAATAATAATAATTTCCCTCTTCCTTAATCTTTTAATTTATTATTGTTATTATTATTATTATGATTATGATTATTATGTTGATGATTATTATGATTATTATAATGATTATTATTATTATTGTAATTATTATTATTATTATTACTATTATTATTATTATTATTATTATTATTATTATTATCGTTTTCACTATCATTATTATTATTTTTATTACTATTATCATTATAGTTATTACTATTGTTATTGTTGTTATTATTATTGTTATTATGATTATGATGATGATTATGAATATTATTATGATTATTATTTTTATGATCATTATTTCTATTATTATTATTATTATTATTTCTATTATTATTATTATTATTATTATTATGATTATCGTTATTATTATTATTATTATTACGATTATTATTATGATTATTATTATTATTACGATTATTATAATTATTATTATTATTATTATTATTATGGTTATTATTATTGTGACTATGATTATTGTTATGATTATTATTATGATTATTAGTATTATTGTTATTATTATTAATATTATGATTATTATTATTATTAATATTATTATTATTTTTATGAATAACATTACTATGATTATTACTATTACTATTATTATTATTATGATTATTATTAAGATTATTATGATTATTATGGTTATGTTTATTAATATTATTATTATTATTATGATTATTATTATTATTATGATTATGATTATTATTATTATTTTTATTATTATGATTATGATTATTATGATATTATTATTGTTGCTTTTATTATTCTTATTATTATTATTATTATCATTATTATTATTATTATTATTATTATTATTATTATTATTATTATTAATATGAATATGATTATTAGTAGTGTTATTATGATTATTATTATTATTGTTATTATTATTATGATTATTATTATTATGATGATGATTATTATTATATATTA
>CP144697.1:951385-966385 GCA_036885675.1 Vigna mungo | reverse complement strand
GCCGAATACTTATTGCCAAATTGGGCTAAGTACCTAAGGCCGAATGGCTGAGGAGTTGAGGCCGACGGGCCGAACACTTGATGCCATATTTGGCTAAGTACCTGTGAGGCCGAATGACCGAGCAGTTGAGGCCGAATAGCCAAGCACTTGAGGCCGAAGGGCCGAACACCTATTGCTAAATTTGGATAAGTACCTAAGGCCGAATGACCGAGGAATTGAGGCCAAAGGATCGAACGCTTTATGCCATATTTGGCTAAGTACGTGTGACGCCGAATGACCGAGGAGTAGAGGCCGAATGGCTAAGGAATTGAGGCCGAAGGGCCGAATATCTGTTACCAAATTTGGATAAGTACCTAAGCCTGAATGGCCGAGGAGTTGAGGCCGAAGGGCCGAACAGTTGATGGCATATTTTCCTAAGTACTTGTGAGGCCGAATGGGCAAGAAATTGAGGCCGAAGGGCCGAATACCTGTTGCCAAATTTGCGTAAGTTTCTTATGGCCGAATGGCCAAGGAATTGAGGCCGAAGGGCCGAACACTTGATGCTAGATTTGGCTAAGATCCTGTGAGGCCGAATGGCCGAGCAGTAATGGCTGAATGTCCGAGCAGTAATGGCCGAATGACCAAGCAATTGAGGCCGAAGGGCCGAATACCTGTTGCCAAATTTGATTAGTACCTAAGCCCGAATGGCCGAGGAATTGACGCCAAAGGGCCGAACACTTGATGCCAGATTTGGCTAAGTACCTGTGAGGACGAATGGCCAAGTAATTGAGGCCGAAGGGTCGAATACCTGTTGCCAAATTTGGCTAAGTAACTAAGGCAGAATGGTCGAGGAGTTGAGGCCGAAGGGCCGAACACTTGATGCCAGATTTGGCTAAGTACCTGTGAGGCTGAATGGCCAAGTAATTGAGGCCGAAGGGACGAATACCTGTTGCCAAATATGGCTAAGTACCTAAGGCCGAATGGCCGAGGAGTTGAGGCCGAATGGCAAAGGGATTGAGTCCGAAGGGCTGAACACTTGATGCCAGATTTGGCTAAGTACCTGTGAGGCCGAATGGCCAAGTAATTGAGGCCGAAGGGCCGAACACCTGTTGCCAAATATGGAAAACTACCTAAGGTCGAATGGCCGAGGAGTTTAGGCCAAAGGGGCAAATACCTGTTCCCGAATTTGGATAAGTACCTAAGGTCGAATAGCCGAGGAATTGAGGCCGAAGGGCTGAACACTTGATGCCAGATTTGGCTAAATACTTGTGAGGCTGAATGGCCAAGCAATTGAGGCCAAAGGGTCGAATACCTGTTGCCAAATTTGGGTAAGTACCTAAGGCCCAATGTTCGAGGAGTTGAGGCCGAAGGGCCGAACACTTGATGCCATATTACTGTCAGTAGCTGTGAGGCCGAATGACTGAGCAGTTGAGGGCGAATGGCTAAGCAATTGAGGCCAAAGGGCCGAATAACTATTTCCAAATATTGCTACGTACCTAAGGCCGAATGGCCGAGGAGTTGAGGCCGACACTTGATTCTAGATTTGGCTAAGTACTTGTAAGGCCGAATGACCGAGCAGATGAAGTAGAATGGCCAAGCAAATGAGGCCGAAGGGCCGAATACCTGTTGCCAAATTTTGCTATGTGCCTAAGGCCTAAGGGCCGAGGAGTTGAGGCCGAAGGGCCGAATACCTGTTGTCGAATTTGGCAAAGTACCTAAGGCCGAATGGCCGAGGAATTGAGGCCGAAGGGCCGAATACCTGTTGCAAAATTTTGCTAAGTACCTAAGGCCGAATGGTCGAGTTGTTGAGGCCGAAGGGCCGATACCTGTTTCTGAATTTGGCTAAGTAGCTAAGGCCAAATGGCCAAGGAATTGAGGTCGAAGGGCCAAACACCTGTTGTCAAATTTGGCTAAATACCTAAGGCGGAAAGGCCTAGGAGTTGAGGCCGAAGGGCCGAATACTTGATGCCAGATTTGGCTAAGTACCAGTAAAGTCGAATGAGCGCGCAGTTGGGGCCGAATGGCAAAGCGATTCAGGCTGAAGGGCCGAATACCTTTTTCCAAATTTGGCTAAGTAATTAAGGCCGAATTGCCGAGGAGTTGAGGCCGAAAGGCTGAATACGTGATGAGTCGATATTTTATTGATTTCACTTAGCTTATTGTACTAGAATTAATCAGGGAATTGTGCTTAAATGTCCGATATTTTCCCATTTTTCCTAATTATGCTTAATTTGACCGGAAATTCTAATTTTAATTAATTTGAATTTTCTGAGCTAATTATTTGCATTATTATTTTCAGGGAAAATTTTGGAGATATATTTTGGAGCATTGGGTGGAGACAAAATAAATTCAAGACTCTCAAATTAGACATTTTAAATTTTAGTTATATTGTAATTTAACTGTTTAAACTTTTTGGACAAGCTTGTGTACATTGGGCCAAATTTTGACAAAAATATGAGGGCCCAAAATTGTAGGACACATGTCTTAGGGTTTCCTTTATTTTTAGGGTGGACCCCACCTCTTTTTGAAAGACACTTGGCCTTGGCAAAAGGCAACAGCCGTCACTTTTGGGAGTGCTGCCTCATTCTCTCGGCAATTTCTTGGAGATTCTCGGCTGGATCATTTTTTTTACTGCATTGAAATTTGCTTTGAACTATGTTGACACATGATGATTTTGGATGAATGTTACACATGTTTTTCTCTCTTTTCTTTGCTGGAGAGAGCTTGCGGGTTTGATGGTTGAATGAACGAATGGAAAGCTTTTAGCCGCCACTTTTCCTTTTGCTTTTCTTTGGGCAACGTTTAATTTTTGGAGCGGACATTTTCTTTGCTGGAGATTTCATTGGCTTTTGGAATATTGGGAGAAGAGCACCATGAGGGCTACGGATAGGAGAAGGCAGCCGCCATTGGTTTTGGCTTTGAACATTTTTTCTCTTTTTACGATTTTTTTTAAACACGTTTATACTACTGAACTTCGGTTGAATGAAAAAGAGGAACCAACTGCCATTTCCTTTTTAGCATTAGAGTTTTGTATTTTTTTTAGCATACAGCTGTTGGTGGCACACACTTTTTCTTCATTTCGCTGGACTACACGCACACTCTTCATTTTGTTGAAATAGTGATTGATGGCTTGCTGCTTGAATTGTTGTTATGCTGTGAAGAAATGTGCACATGGTTGCTGGAGCAGATTCATTGCTGGAACAGTGCTGCCAAGCTGAATATCGTGTTCCATTTATTAGCTTTAGTGCTAACTTTTTAATCTTGCTGAATTTACTTCTTGCCCTTTCATTTGATTTCATGTGCTTTTCATTTTAATTGAAGTTTCATTTAATTTGGGCATTTGGCTGCAAGGGGCGGTGCACACAGGTCACGGGTTGGAGATAAAGAATTTAATTTCTTTCTTTAAAAGCCACAGCTTGCACAAGTTAATTTTATCTTGGTTAGTTTTCAATTAGAAAGGCACATGGTTGCCACGTGAGAAGAATTTGAAACATGTTTTTTTTATTTAATTTAGCAACTCAATTTCTAATTGATGCATTTGCTTATTTGTCTGCTGCATTTTTACATTTAAATGTTTTAGTGTTTCATTTTAATAGTTTTAACTGTGCTTAGATATTTGTTTGCTCTAGTATTGGGTTTAGCATTTTCACTCTCTGGACTTGATTTTAAAAAAATAACTGTAATCACACCAGAGGTCCAAATGCTACGTTTTATATGTCACATGAAAGATATTTGAGTCTATTTTCCAGGAAAAAAAACCTCATCTCATTTAGAGCTCTGTAGAAAAAGTTATGGGTAAAACATTGAGCAAAGGTCAGAGCTGTCCAGTTCCAGCGTGAATTTTCATATTTACTGTAGCAGTTTCGTTTTTAAAGTTTTAATTTCATTTTCATGCATGGTGAAATGTGTTGTTGCTTTAGTTTCGTTTTAATCAATTTTAATTACGTTTTTACATTTGCATTTTAATTTAAATTCCATCTGCGTTTTAATTTTAATTTTTCTGCACACCAAACAAACTTTCAAACCCCCCCCCCCCACTTTGTGTTAGACCTAAGACTCGAACCACATTTGGTCCTTGAGAGATGACCTAGGAGTCACTTCCTCGACTATACTGCATTTCTTAAAATGCACATCAAATTTGCATGGGCCGCGACAGCCCATCAATACGTTTTGCCAAATTTGGATAAGTACCTAAGGCCGAATAGCCGAGGAATTGAGGCCGTAGTGCCGAACACATGATGCCAGATTTGGCTAACTACGTGTGAGGCCGAATGACTGAACAGTTGATGCCGAATGGCAAAATAATTGAGGCTGAAGAGCCGAATACATGTTGCCAAATTTTGCTAAGTGCCTAAGGCCGAAGGGCCGAGGATTTGAGGCCGAAGGGCCGAATACCTGTTGCCAAATTTGGCTACGTACCTAAGGCCGAATGGCCGAGGAGTTGAGGCCGCCACTTGATTCCAGATTTGGCTAAGTACCTGTAAGGCCGAATGACCGAGCAGTTGAAACCCAATCACCAAGCAAATGAGGCCGAAGGGCTGAATACCTGTTGATGAGTCAATATTTTATTGATTTCACTTAGCTTATTGTACTAGAATTAATCAGGGAATTATGCTTAAATGTCCGGTATTTTCCCGTTTTTCATAATTATGCTTAATTTGACCGAAAATTCTAATTTTAATTAATTTGAATTTTCTGAGCTAATTATTTGCATTATTATTTGTAGGGAAAATTTTTGGAGATACAATTTGGAGCATTGGGAAGGGGACAAAATAAATTCAAGACTCTCATTTTAGACATTTTAAATTTTAGTTATCTTGTAATTTAGTAGTTTAGGATTTTTAGACAAACTTTTATATTGTGGGCCAATGTTTGCAAATTTCATGATGAGCCCAATTGTGACTTGGCACTTTAGGGTTAGGGTGGACCCCACCCTTATTTTGGAAGACATTTGGCTTAGCTTTAAGAAAAGGAGCCGTCACACTTTTGCTAGGCTCTCACTCTCGGCATTTTGTGTGCAAGGGCTGCAGCAGGGTTCTTTGAACTTGGAGCATTCTTCTTTTCTTTGAAGCATGGTTTTAATATTGGACTATGGATGATTTAGCTTTACTTTGAATGCTGTTACATATAATTTTAGAAAAAGCATCTTCTCTCTTCTTTTGAACATTGCTTTACGGTGATTGAAGATTTTGAAAACTATTTCCAATTTCTGTGAAGTTGCTAGTAGCTTAGGTGTAGCTAGATTCCTTTTATTTTATTTAATTGAAAAGTGAAAAAGATGATTTGATTCAAGGGTGTATGATGTTACGGTGATGCATTGCTTTCAATTTAGAAGAACATTTTCAATTTGCTTAGGAGTAATTTACGTTTCTGTTGCAGACCATGTGATATTTAATTTTACTTTATTTATTTTGAGAATGAAGTAATTGATTTGATGGGAGAGAAGTACACATGCTTCATTCAACCTTTTCTTGCATTTAATTTTTGTTATAAGACAAGCTACAGCAACGTAAACTCATGTTGCCTTTTGCTTTGAATGAATGAAGAAATGAAATGGTGGGGTTGGAGGTACAGCATCTAGAAGCATTTGCTTATTCATTGCTTTTTCATTTTATTTGTAAAAGTGGGAAGAAAGGGCAATGATGGGACGTTGAGCAGAGTCACGGTCCTTGAGGATGAGATCTTATTATCAATTATTTTTTTGCTTTATGGAATGAAGAAGATAATTAAGAATGCACACGTCTTGGAAGGAGGAGGTGGAGCCACGATCTTGATTGGAGAATTAAGAGGAATTCAATTTGGCTTTGCTGCTTTCAATTGGATAAATAGATTCAAGCATACATTTTATTCCACTTTACTGCCACGTCGTCTATGGAAGATGGTTCATTTTTCACTATTCATCCTTTCCCTTTTTCTCTTAGCACTTTTATCATGATGAATTGCTTTTATTGTTTAGCTTACTTTTTGCATTTTAATAACTTTAGTTGTGTTTAGATAATTGTTTGTTGAAGTATTGGGTTTAGTATTTTCACTCTCTGGACTCGTTTTTAAAAAAATAACTGCAACCAGACCAGAGCTCCAAATTCTACGTTTTATATATCAAATGAAAGATAATTGAGTCTACTTTCCTGGAAAAGAAACCGCATCTCATTTGGAACTCTGTAGAAAAAGTTATGGTTAAAACATTGAGCAAAGGTCAGAGCTGCCTAGTTCCAGCGTGAAATTTCGTTTTTACTGTTTTAATTTCATTTTAATTTTTCTGCATCCACAAACAACATTCCAAAACCCCCCACTGTGTTAGACTCGATTCCTGAACCGCAGTTGGTCCTTGAGAGACGACCTAGGGGTCATTCCCTAGTACTATACTACATTCCTTTATGCACATCAAATTTGTGTGGGCCGCGACAGCCCCATCACCTCTTTCCAAATTTGGATAAGTACCTAAGGCCGAATGACCGAGGAATTGAGGCCGAAGGGACGAACACTTGATGCTAGATTAGGCTAAGTACCTGTGAGGACGAATGACCGAGCAGTTGATGCCGAATGGCAAAATAATTGAGGCCGAAGAGCCGAATACCTGTTGCCAAATTTTGCTAAGTGCCTAAGACCGAAGGGCCGAGGAGTTGAGGCCGGAGGGCCGAATACCTGTTGCCGAATTAGGCTAAGTACCTAAGGCCGAATGGCCGAGGAATAGCGGCCGAAGGGCCAAATACCTGTTGCCAAATTTCGCTAAGTACCTAAGGCCGAATAGCCGAGTTTTTGAGGCCAAAGGGCCGAATACCTGTTGCTGAATTTGGCTAAGTACCTAAGGCCGAATGGCCGAGGAATTGAGGCCGAAGCGCCGAATACCTGTTGCCAAATTTGGAGAAGTACCTATGCCCGAATGGCCGAGGAGTTGAGGCCGAATGGCCAAGTAATTAAGGCCGAAGGGCCGAATACCTGTTACCGAATTTGGTGAAGTACCTAAGGCCAAATAACCAAGAAATTGAGTCCGAAGGGCCGAACGAATTGGGACCGAAGGGCCGAACACTTGATGCCAGATTTGGCTAAGTGCATGTGAGGCCGAATGGCCGAGCAGTTGAGGCAGAATGGCCAAGCAATTGTGGCCGAATGGCCGAATACTTGTCGCCAAATTTGGCTAAGTACCGGTCAAATGGCCAAGGAGTTGAGGCCGACGGGCCGAACACTTGATGCCAGATTTGGCTAAGTGCCTGTGAGGCCGAATACTTGTTGCAAAATTTGGCTAAGTACCGGTCGAATGGCCGAGGAGTTAAGACTGACGGGCGGAACACGTCATGCCATATTTGGCTAAGTACCAGCCTAAGGGCCGAGTACATGTTGCCGAATTTGGCTAAGTACCACAGGCCAAATAACCGAGGAATTGAGGCCGAAGGGCTGAACACTTGATGCCTGATTTGGCTAAGTACCGGTAAAGCAAAATGGGCAAGCTATTGAGGCTGAAGGGCCGAATACTTGTTGCCAAATTTGGCTAAGTACCTAAGGCCGAATGGACGAGGAGTTGAGGCCAAAGGACTGAAAACTTGATGTCAGATTTGGCTACGTACCTATGAGATCGAATGGTCGAGCAGTTGAGGCCGAGTGGCCAAGCAATTGAGGCCGAAGGGCCGAACACCTGTTGCCAAATTTGGCTACGTACTTAAGGCCAAATGACCGAGGAATTGAGGTCAAATGGCCGAACACTTGATGCCAAATATGGCTAAGTACCTATGACGCCGCATGGCCGAGCAATTGAGGCCGAAGGGAAAAGAAATTTAAGCCGAAAGGCCGAATACCTGTTTCCAAATTTGGATAAGTATCTACGGCAGAATGGCCGAAGGGCCGAACACTGGACGCCAGTTTTGGCTAACTACCTGTGAGACGGAATGGTCGAGCAGTTGAGGCCGAATGGCCAAGCAATTGAGGCCGAAGGGCCGAATACCTGTTTCCAAATTTGGCTAAGTACCTAAGGCCGAAGGGCCGAGGAATTGAGGCCGAAGGGCCGAACCCTTGATGCCAGATTTGGCTAAGTACCTAAGGCCGAATGGACGAGGAATTGAGGCCAAATGGCCAAGCAATTGAGGCCGAAGGGCCGAATACCTATTGCCAAATTTTGCTATGTACCTAAGGCCGAATGGCCGAGGAATTGAGGCCAAATTGTCGAACACTTGATGCCAAATTTGGGTAAGTACCCGTGAGGCTGAATGGCCACGCAATTGAGGCCGAAGGGCCGAATACTTGTTGCCAAATTTGGCTAAGTACCTAAGGGCGAATGGCCGATTCATTGAGGCCGAAGGGCCGAACCCTTGATGCTAGATTTGGCTAAGTACTTGTGAGGCTGAATGGCCGAGTAGTTGAGGCCAAATGGCCAAGCAATTTAGGCCGAAGGGCCGAATACTTGTTTCCAAATTTGGATAAGTACCTAAGGCAGAATCGCCGAAGGGCCGAACACTTGATGTCAGTTTTGGCTAAGTACTTGTGAGATCGAATGACTGAGCAGTTGAGGCCGAATGACCAAGCAATTGGAGCCGAAGGGCCGAATACCTGTTGCTTGTTGCAAAATTTGGCTAACTACCGGTCGAATGGCCGAGGAGTTGAGGCCGATGGGCCGAACAATTGATGCCATATTTGTCTCAGTACCTGTGAGGCCGAATGGCCGAGCAGTTGAGGCCGAATGGCCGAGGAAATTATGCTGAAGGGTCGAACACTTGATTCCAGATTTGGCTAAGTACCTGTGAGGCTGAATGGCCGAGAAGTTGAGGCCGAATCGCCAATCAATTGAGGCCTAAGGGCAAAATACCTGTTTCCAAATTTGGCTAACTACCTAAGGCCGAATGGCTGAGGAGTTGAGGCCGAAGGGCCGAACACTTGATGCCAGATTTGGCTAAATACCTATGAGGCCGAGTGGGCGAGCAGGTGAGGTCGATTGGCGAAGAATTTAAGGCCGAAGGGCCGAATACTTGTTTCCAAATTTTTATAAGTACCAAAGGCCGAATGACTGAGGTATTTAGGCCAAAGGGCTGAACACTTGATGCAATATTTGGCTAAGTACCTGTGAGGCCGAATGGCTGAGCAATTGAGGCCGAATGGCCAACCAATTGAGGCCGAAGGGACGAATACCTGTTGCCAAATTTGGCTAAGTACCTAAGGCCGAAGGGCCAAGGAATTGAGGCCGAAGGGCCGAACACTTGATTCCAGATTTGGCTAAGTGCATGTGAGGCCGAATGGCCGAGCAGTTGAGGTCGAATGGCCAAGCAATTGAGGCCGAAGGGCCGAATACTTGTCGCCAAATTTGGCTAAGTACAGGTCACATGGCCAAGGAGTTGAGGCCGACGGGCCGAACACTTGATGCCAGATTTGGCTAAGTGCCTGTGAGGCCGAATACTTGTTGCCAAATTTGGCTAAGTACCGGTCGAATGGCCGAGGAGTTAAGGCCGACGGGCTGAACACTTCATGCCATATTTGGCTAAGTACCGACCGAAGGGCCGAGTACATGTTGCCAAATTTCGCTAAGTAGCAAAGGCCAAATAACCGAGGGGTTGAGGCCGAAGGGCTGAATACCTTTTTCCAAATTTGGCTAAGTACCTAAGGCCAAATGGCCGTGGAATTGAGGCCGAAGGGTTGAACACCTTATGCCACATTTGACTAAGTACCGGTAAGGCCAAATGGGCAAGCTATTGAGGCCGAAGGCCCGAATACTTGTTGCCAAATTTGGCTAAGTACCTAAGGCCGAATGGACGAGGAGTTGAGGCCAAAGGACTAAAAACTTGATGTCAGATTTGGCTACATACCTATGAGATCGAATGGTCGAGCAGTTGAGGCCGAGTGGCCAAGCAATTGAGGTCGAAAGGCCGAATACCTGTTGATAAATTTGGCTAAGTACTTAAGGCCAAATGACCGAGGAATTAAGGTCGAATGGCCAAACACTTGATGCCAAATATGGCTAAGTACCTGTGACGCCGCATGGCCGGGCATTGAGGCCGAATGGCAAAGCAATTTAGGCCGAAGGGCCGAATACCTGTTTCCAAATTTGGATAAGTATCTAAGGCAGAATGGCCGAAGGGCCGAACACTTGACGCCAGTTTTGGCTAACTACCTGTGAGACCGAATGGGCGATCAGTTGAGGCCAAATGGCCAAGCAATTGAGGCCGATGGGCCGAATACCTGTTTCCAAATTTGGCTAAGTACCTAAGGCCGAAGGGCCGAGGAATTGAGGCCGAAGGGCCGAACCCTTGATGTCAGATTTGGCTAAGTGCCTGTGAGGCCGAATCGCCGAGCAGTTGAGTCCGAATGCCCAAGCAATTGAGGCCGAAGGGCCGAATACTTGTTTCCAAATTTGGTTAAGTACCGGTCGAATGGCCGAGGAGTTGAGGCCGACGGGCCGAACACTTCATGCCATATTTGGCTGAGTACGTGTGAAGCCGAATGGCCGAGCATTTAAGGCTGAATGGCCAAGCAATTGAGGCTGAAGGGCCGAATACCTGTTGCCAAATTTGGATAAGTACCTAAGGCCAAATGGCCGAGGAATTTAGGCCAAAGGCCCGAACACTTGATGCCACATTTGGTAAAGTACGTGTTAGGCTGAATAAGCGAGCAGGTGATGCCGAATGGCCAAGGAATTGAGGCCGAAGGGCCGAGTACATGTTGCCAAATTTAGCTAAGTACCTAAGGCCAAATGACCAAGGAGTTGAGGCCGAAAGGCCGAATACCTTTTTCCAAAATTGGCTTAGTACTTAAGGCCGAATTGCCGAGGAATTGAGGTCGAAGGGCGGAAAACTTGATGCCAAATTTGGCTAAGTACCTAAGGCCGAATGGACAAGGAATTAAGGCCAAATGGCCAAGGAATTGAGGCCGAAGGGCCGAATACCTATTGCCAAATTTTGCTATGTACCTAAGGCCGAATGGGCGAGGAATTGAGGCCAAATTGTCGAACACTTAATGCCAAATTTGGGTAAGTACTCGTGAGGTGGAATGGCCACGCAATTGAGGCCTAAGGGCCGAATACTTGTTGCCAAATTTGGCTAAGTACCTAAGGGCGAATGGCCGATTCTTTGAGGCCGAAGGGCCGAACACTTGATGCTAGATTTGGCTAAGTACTTGTGAGGCCGAATGGCCAACCAGTTGAGGCCAAATGGCCAAGCAATTGAGGCCGAAGGGCCGAATACCCATTTCCAAGTTTGGGTAAGTACCTAGGGAAGAATGGCCGAAGGGCCGAACACTTGATGCCAGTTTTGGCTAAGTACATGTGAGATCGAATGGCCGAGCAATTGAGGCCGAATGGCCAAGCAATTGAAGCCGAAGGGCCGAATACCTGTTGCCAAATTTGGCCAAGTACCGATCGCCGAAGGGCCGAGGAATTGAGGTCGAAGGGCCGAACACTTGATGCCAGATTTGGCTAAGTGCTTGTGAGGCCGAATGGCCGAGCAGTTGAGGCCGAATGGCAAAGCAATTGAGGCCGAACGGCCGAATACTTGTTGCAAAATTTGGCTAAGTACCGATCGAATGGCCGAGGAGTTGAGGCCGACGGGCCGAACACTTGATGCCATATTTGGCTCAGTACCTTTGAGGCCGAATGGCCGAGCAGTTGAGGTCGAATGGCAAGCAATTGAGGCCGAAGGGCCGAATACCTGTTGCCAAATTTGCATAAGTACCTAAGGCCGAATGGCTGAGGAATTGAGGCCGAATGGCCGAACACTTGATCCCAGATTTGGCTAAGTACCTGTGAGGCCGAATGACCGAGCAGTTGAGGTCGAATGGCCACACAATTAAGGCCGGATGGCCACGCAATTGAGGCGGAAGGGCCAAATACCTGTTGCCAAATTATGCTAAGTACTTAAGGCCGAATGGCCAAGGATTTGGGGCCAAAGGGCCGAACACTTGATGCCAAATTTGGATAAGTACATGTGAGGCCGAATGGCCGAGAAGTTGATGCCAAATGGCCAAGCAATTGAGGCCAAATGGCCGAGTACATGTTGCCAAATTTGGCTAAGTACCTAAGGCCCAATGACCGAGGAGTTGAGGCCGAAAGGCCAAATACCTTTTTCCAAATTTGGCTAAGTACCTAAGGTCGAATGGCCGTGGAATTGAGGCCGAAGGGCTGAACACTTGAGGCCAGATTTGGCTAAGTACTGGTAAGGCCGAATGGGCAAGCTATTGAGGCCGAAGGGCCGAATACTTGTTGCCAAATTTGGCTAAGTACCTAAGGCCGAATGGACGAGGAGTTGAGGCAGAAGGACTGAACACTTGATGCCAGATTTGGCTACGTACCTGTGAGATCGTATGGTCGAGGAGTTGAGGTCGAATGCCCAAGCAATTGAGGCCGAAGGGCCAAATACCTATTGCCAAATTTGGCTATGTACCTAATGCCGAAGGGCCGAGGAATTGAGGCCGAACGACCAAACACTTGATGCCATATTTGGCTAAGTACCTGTGAGGCCAAATGACCAAGCAATTGAGGCCAAAGGGCGGAATACCTATTTCGAAATTAGGATAAGTACCTTAGGTAGAATGGCCGAATGACCGAACACTTGATGCCAGATTTGGCTAAGTGCCTGTGAGGCCGAATGACCAAGAAGTTTAGGCCGAATGGCCAAGCAATTGAGGCCAAAGGGCCGAATACCTATTCCCAAATTTGGCTAAGTACCTAAGGCCGAATGGCCGAGGATTTGAGGCCGAAGGACCGAATAGTTGATGCCAGATTTGGCTAAGTACCTATGAGGCCGAATGTCCAAGCAATTGAGGCCAAAGGGCCAAGTACCAGTTGCCAAATGTAGCAAAGTACCTGAGCCCGAATAGCCGAGGAGTTGAGGCCGAAGGGCCGAACACTTAATGCCAAATTTGGCTAAGTACTTGTGGGGCCGAATGGGCGAGCAGTTGAGGCCAATTTGCGAGGCAGTTGAGGACGAATGGTCGAATACCTGTTGCCAAATGTAGCTAAGTACTTGAGGCCGACTAGACGAGGAGTTGAGACCGAAGGGCCGAACACTTGATTCCAAATTTGGCTAAGTAGCTATAGCGCCGAATGGCCGAGCAGTTCAGGTCGAATGGCAAAGCAATTGACGCCGAAGCGCCGAATACCTGTTGCCAAATTTGGATAAGTACCTACGACCGAATGACCAAGGAATTGAGGCCGAAAGGCCGAACACTTGATCCCAGATTTGGCTAAGTACCTGTGAGGCCGAAGGACCGAATACCTGTTGGCAAATGGCTAAGTACCTAAGGCTGAATGGCCAAAGAATTGGGGCCGAAGGGCCCAACACTTGATGCCAGATTTGACTAAGTACCTATGAGTCCAAATGGCCGAGAAGTTGATGCCGAATGACGAAGTAATTGAGGCCGAAGGGCCGAGTACATGTTGCCAAATTTGGCTAAGTACCTAAGGCCAAATGATGGAGGAGTTGAGGTCGAAGGGCTGCACACTTGATGCCAGATTTGGCTAAGTACCGGTAAGGCCGAAAGGGCAAGCTATTGAGGCCGAAGGGCCGAATACCAATTGCAAAATTTGGCTAAGTACCTAAGGCCGAATGGCCGAGGAGTTGAGGTCGTAGGGCCGAACACTTCATGCCAAATTTGGCTAAGTACTTGTGAGGCCGAATGACCGAGCAGTTGAGGCCGAATGACCAAGCAATTGAGGCCGAAGGGCCGCATACCAATTCCCAATTTTGGCAAAATACCTAAGCCGGAATGAACGAGGAGTTGAGGTCGAAGGGCCGAATAGTTGATGCCAGATTTGGCTAAGTACCTGTAAGGCCGAATTGTCGAGCAGTTAAGGCCGAATGTCCAAGCAATTGAGGCCGAAGGGCCAAGTACCTGTTGCCAAATGTACCTAAGTACCTAATGTCGAATGGCCAAGGAGTTGAGGCCGAAGGGCCGAACACTTGATGCAAAATTTGGCTAAGTACCTGTAGGGCTGAAATGCCGAGCAGTTTAGGCCGAATTGCCAAGCAATTGAGGACGATTGACCGAATACCTGTTGCCAAATGTAGCCAAGTACCTGAGGGCGAATGGCCGAGGAGTTGAGGCCGAAGGGCCGAACACTTGATGCCAAATTTGGCTAAGTACCTATAGCACCGAATGGCCGAGCAGTTGAGGTCGAATGGCTAAGCAATTGAGGCCGAATGGCGAATACCTGTTGCCAAAATTTGATAAGTACCTAAGGCCGAATGGCCAAGGAATTGGGGCCGAAGGGTAGTACAGTTGATGCCGGATTGGGCTAAGTACGTGTGAGGCCGAATGGCCTAGAAGTTGATGCCGAATGGCCTAGCAATTGAGGCCAAAGGGCCGAGTACATGCTGCCAAATTTGGCTAAGTACCTAAGGCCAAATGACCAAGGAGTTGAGGCCGAAGGGCCGAATACCTTTTTCAAAACTTGGCTAAGTACCTAAGGCCGAATGGCCGATGAATTGAGGCCGAAGGGCTGAACACTTAACGCCAGATTTGGCTAAGTACCGTTAAGGCCGAATGGGCAAGCTATTGAGGCCGAAGGGTCGAATACTTGTTGCCAAATTTGGCTAAGTACCTAAGGCCGAATGGACGAGGAGTTGAGGGCGAAGGACTGAGCACTTGATACTAGATTTGGCTACGTACCTCTGAGATCGAATGGTCGAGTAGTTGAGGCCAAATAGCAAAGCAATTGAGGTCGAAGGGCCGAATAGCAATTGCAAAATTTGGCTAAGTACCTAAGGCCGAATGGCCGAGGAGTTGAGGTCGAAGGGCCGAACACTTCATGCCAGATTTGGTTAAGTACCTGTGAGGCCGAATGACCGAGCAGTTAAGGCCGAATGGCCAAGCAATTGAGGCCGAAGAGCCGAATACTAATTTCCAAATTTGGCAAAGTACCTAAGGCCGAATGACCAAGGAGTTGAGGCCGAAGGGCCGAATAGTTGATGCCAAATGTGGCTAAGTACCTGTGAGGCCGAACGGCCGAGCAGTTGAGGCCGAATGTCCAAGCAATTGAGGCCGAAGGGCCAAGTACCTGTTGCCAAATCTACCTAAGTACCTAAGGACGAATGGCCGAGGAGTTTA
>CP144697.1:941385-943885 GCA_036885675.1 Vigna mungo | reverse complement strand
TGTGAAAGTGATGACTTAGGTGGGGTTCACCTTGAAACATGAAGTGAAATATATATTAGTTAAAGTGTGTGCAGGGAATGAATTTATCATTGTACATTGGAATAGGTTATAATATATTATATGTATTTTATATATTATATACATATGCTAAAATCATTATTTTATCTGTTAGGGATTATTTAAACATTAGAAACGTTAGGTAACTTAGTTGTATTTAATATTATATTATAATATATAAATATTAGAATGGTTTTGTTTAATATTTATATTATTGATATATAAGTATTAGAATTATTAAGTTTAGCATGTGATTAAACTTTTAACTGTTATAAAGTTAAATTATTTAATAACATAGTAGCTTGTTGTTTTGTTAGTAGGTATGAATAAGTTAAAAGATAACACAAACAATTTTCATAATTTAATCGGAGGAATTATTACGTATATGTTGATTGTGGCAAAATTATATAATTACAAAGTGATGAAAATATGATCCAAGTAGTAAACCAATTTCCATAAGTTCAAGATCTCTTAGTGAGATCTTTAGTGTTTTAAAATGGAAGTAGGGGCTCAGCCTTGGGAGTCATTCTGACACTTCAATGGTCAATCAAACTCACTTAGAGAGGTTGAACCATGTGGTGAGAAGTAGCAGGAGGTCCTTAGTTTTGAGGGCTCCCAGTATGCCTCAAGGCGCGGAATGGACTAACCTCGTGAGTGTGGCAGGGTGGGGAACCCAAGTTTCATAAGTCACCACGAGTGCAAGACTCGCCATAGCCCGACTCTCATTTTAAAATCCGGACGAGTCAAGTCTAGAAATTGCATGCTTAAGTGATATTTCTGAATCTGTTTGATATAAGTTGTGCTTGTATGTTACATGTTTAATACAATTGTATGAATTTATATAATTAGCTCACCCTTGCCTTTGTTGTTTGTGTTTATGTATGTTGTTTGATTCCCTGTTGCGATGATCATCCATTCTTGGATGTGAGCAGAGGAGAATGACGTCTACGTTGAGAAGGCTTTGGAGGAGAACCACGACACTGATGTTGCTTAGTTCCTTATGATTTTTTTTTAAAAAAAGAAAAAGTGTTAAATTTTATTTGAACTCTGATGTATTTTGACAAACTTTTAGTATCTTCCCTCGTGTTTTAAATTTCCTCTAAATTTCCTGGATTACTGTAATCCTAACTTAAGTACCTTAACACTCTAACTGCTTTATTATATCATCTATGGTGACGTCTTGATTTTTGTATACATGTATGTTATAAAATAGGGATGTCACACCCACCACGGACTCATTTAATTACATTTTTTTAAATAAAAAAATAATACAAACTTTCTGTAATTTAAATTTAAACAAATTTCGCTCCCAAAAGATTATGTTAAAGACAATTCAAAATAATAATAAAAAGTACAATATAATCCAAATTCAAAGATATAAAAAAAGAACCAGTACTCAACAACATCAACAAAAAATTAATAGTTTAATTTCTAACATAATTTCCCAAATTCAAAGATATCAAAAGCAACTTGTTCAAATAATATATACTCAAATTGTTTAAATAAAATGAACAAACTCTTATAATCATAATCATAATAATATAATCATAATAATCATAATCATAATAATAATCATAATGATAATAACATAATCATAATAATAATAATAATAATAATAATAATCATCATCATCATAATAATAGTCATAATAATAATCATAATAATAATAACAATAATAATAATAATAATAATAGAAATAATAATTATAGTCAAAACCATAATATTAATTATAAAAATAATAATCTAATAATAATAATAATAATAATAAAAATAATTCTAATATTAATAATAATAATAATCATTATCGGCATAATAATAATAACAATAATAATAATAATAATAATAATAATAATAATAATAATAATAATAATAATAGTAATATTCATAATCACAATCATAACAATAATAACAACAATAATAATAGAAATAGCAATAATAATAATAATAATAGAAATAAAAATAATTATATTGAAAACCATAATAATAATAATAATAATAATAATAATCTTAATAATAATCATAATAATAATAATAATAATAATAATAATAATAATAACAATAATAATAATAATAATCAACATAATTTGAGTTGAGGCCAAATTTGGCTAAGTAGCTAAGGCCGAATGGCAGATGAGTTGAGGCCGAAGGGCTGAACAGTTGATGCCAGATTTGGCAAAGTACCTCTGAGGCCGAATGGCAAATCAATTGAGGCCGAACGGCCTAATACCTGTTGCCAAATTTGGCTTAGTACCTAAGGCCCAATGGCCATGGAGTTGAGGCCGAAGGGCCGAACAGTTGATGCCAGATTTGGCTAAGTACCAGTAAGGCCGAACGGACGAGTACTTGAGGCCGAATGGCAAAGCGATTGAGGACGAAGGTCCGAATACCTGTTACCGAATTTGGCTAAGTACTTAAGGCCGAATGGCCGAGGAGTTGAGGCCGA
>CP144697.1:931703-940885 GCA_036885675.1 Vigna mungo | reverse complement strand
GCTTAAATGCTTAGAGGCTAAAATCCTTAAATGCTTTAATGCTTAAATGGTTAATACTTAAATTTTAATGCTTAATACTTAACGCTTTAAGCTTAATCTTTAATAATGCTTAATATGCTTATATGCTTAATAAATGTGTAAATGCTTAAATAATTAAATTCTTAAATGCTTAAATAGTTAAAAGCTTAAAAGCTTAATGCTTAATACTTAATACTTAATGCTTAATGCTTAATGCTTAATGCCTAATGCTTAATGCTTCATGCATAATGCTTCATGCTTAATCCTTAATAATTATTAATATCCATATACCCTTATATGCTTACATGTTTGAATGCTTATGCTTAAATGATTAAATTCTTAAATTCCTAAATGCTTAGTGCTTAATGCTTAATGCTTAAGGCTTAATGCTTAATGCTTAATGCTTAATGATTAATGCTTAATGCTTAATGCTTAATGCTTAATGTATAATGCTTCATGCATAATGCTTAATGCTTAATGCTTAATGCTTAATGCTTAATGCTTAATGCTTAATGCTTAATGCTTAATGCTTCATGCTTCATGCTTCATGCTTCATGCTTCATGCTTCATGCTTCATGCTTCATGCTTCATGCTTCATGCTTCATGCTTCATGCTTCATGCTTCATGCTTAATGCTTAATGCTTAATGCTTAATGCTTAATGCTTAATGCTTAATGCTTAATGCTTAATGCTTAATGCTTAATGCTTAATGCTTAATGCTTAATGCTTAATGCTTAATGCTTAATGCTTAATGCTTAATGCTTAATGCTTAATGCTTAATGCTTAATGCTTAATGCTTAATGCTTAATGCTTCATGCTGAATGCTTCATGCCTAATGCTTCAAGCTTAATCGTTAACAATAATTAATATGCTTATATCCTAATATTCTTAAATGCTTAAATGCTTAAATTCCTAAATGCTTAAAATGCTTAAATACTCAAATGCTTAATGCTTAATGCTTAATGCTTAATATGCTTAATGCTTAATATGTTATGCTTATATGCTTATAGGCTTAAATGTTTAATCCTTAATATGCTTATAAGCTATATGTTTAAATTTTTAAATGCATAAATGCTCAAAAGCTTAAATGCTTAAATTCATAAATGCTAAAAATGCTTAAATCCTTAAGGCTTAATGCTTAATGCTTAATGCTTAATGATTAATTCTTAATGCATAATTTTCTTATAAGCTTATATGCTTAAATGCTTAAAGGCTTAAATGCCTAAATGCTTAAATGCTTAAATGCTTACATGCTTAAATGCTTAAATTCCTAAATGCTTAAAATGCTTAAATTCCTAAATGCTTAAAATGCTTAAGTGCTTAAAAGCTTAATGCTTAATGCTTAATTTTTCATGCTTAATGCTTCATGCCTAATGCTTCAAGCTTAACTCTTAATAACGCTTAATATGCTTAAATCCTAATATCCTTAAATGCTTAAATTCTTAAATGCCTAATGCTTAATGCTTAATGCTTAATATGCTTATAAGCTCATATGCTTATATGCTTAAATGCTTCAATGCTTAAGTACTTAAATGCTTAAATGCTTAAAGGGTTAAATGTTTAAATGCTTAATCACTTAATACTTAATGCTTAATGCTTAATGCTTAATGCATAATGATTAATCCTTAATAATGTTGAATATTCTTATATGCTTATATGCTGAAATTTTTAATTGCTTAAATGTTTAAATAATTAAATTCTTAAATGCTTAAATGGTTAAATGCTTAAATGCTTAATGCTTTATTCTTAATACTTGCTTAATATGCTTATATGCTATTAATGCTTAAATTTTTAAATGCTCAAATGCTTAAATGCTTAAATTCGTAAAGGCTTGAAATGCTTAAATTTTTAAATGCTTACTCCTTAATATGCTTATTAGCTTAAATTCTTATATGGTTAAATGCTTAAATTCCTTAATGCTTAATGGTTCAAGCTTAATGCTTAGTATGCTTATAAGCTTATATGCTTATATGCTTAAATGCTTAAATGCTTCAATGCTTAAATGTTTAAATACTTAAATGCTTAAATGCTTAAAGGGTTAAATGCTTAAATGCTTAAACGCCTAATACTTGGCCTTTCGGCCTTAGGTATTTAGCCAAATTTGGCAACAGGTATTCAGCCCTTCGACCTCAATTACTTGGCCATTCGGCCTCACAGGTACTTAGGAAAATCTGTTATCAAGTGTTTGGTCCTTCGGCCTCAACTCGGCTATTCGGGCTTAGGTACTAATCCAAATTTGGCAACAGGTATTCGGCCCTTCGGCCTCATCTCCTCGGCCATTCGATCTTAGGTACTTAGCCAAATTTTGCAATAGGTATTCGGCCCTTCGGCCTCAATGGCTTTGCCATTCGGGTTGAACTACTCGCCCTTTTGATCTTACTGGTAATTAGCCAAATCTGGCAGCAAGTGTTCGGCCCTTCGGCCTCAACTCCTCGGCCATTCGGCATTAGGTACTTAGCCAAATTTGGGAACAGGTATTCGGACCTTCGGCCTCACAGGTACTTAGCCAAATCTGGCATCAAGTGTTCGACCCTTGGGCTCAACTCCTCGAAAATTCGGCCTTAGGAACTGCTCGGTCATTCGGCCTCTCAGGATCTTAGCCAAATCTAGCATCAAGTGTTCGGCCCTTCGGCCTTAATTCCTCGGCCATTCGGCCTTAGGAACTTACCCAAATTTGGCAAACAGTATTCAGCCCTTCGGCCTCATTTAGTTGCAGATTTGGCCTCACAAGTACTTAGGAAAATCTGCCATCAACTGTTCGGCCCTTCGGTCTCAACTCCTCGGCCATTCAGGCATAGGTACTTATCCAAGTTGGGCAACAGGTATTCGGCCCTTCGGCCTCAATTCCTTGGCCATTCGGCCTCTACTCCTCGGTCATTCGGCGGTATAGGTACTTAGCCAAATCTGGCATCAAGTGTTCGGCCCTTCGGCCTCAATTCCTCGGCCATTCGACCTTAGGTACTTAGCCAAATTTGGCAACAGGTATTCAGCTCTTCGGCCTTAGGTACTTAGCCAAATTTTGCAATAGGTATTCGGCCCTTCGGCCTCAATGGCTTGGCCATTCGTCCTCAACTGCTCGGCCATTCGGCCTGACAGGTACTTAGCGATCTTTGGCATCAAGTGTTCGGCCCTTCGGGGTCAATTCCTCGGTCATTCGGGCTTGAGTACTTAACCAAATTTTGCAACAAGTATTCGGCCTTTCGTCCTCAATTCCTCGGCCATTCGGCCTTACGTACTTAGCCAAATTTGGCAACATGTATTCGGGCCTTCGTCCTCAATCGCTTTGCCATTCGACTTCAACTCCTCGCCCTTTGGGGCTTACTGGTAATTAGCCAAATCTGGCATTAAGTATTCGGCCCTTCGGCCTCAACTCCTCGGCCATTCAGCCTTAGGTACTTCGCAAAATTTGGGAACAGGTATTCGGCCCTTCGTCCTCAATCGCTTTGCCATTCGACTTCAACTCCTCGCCCTTTGGGGCTTACTGGTAATTAGCCAAATCTGGCATCAAGTATTCGGCCCTTCGGCCTCAACTCCTCGGCCATTCGGCCTTAGGTACTTCGCAAAATTTGGGAACAGGTATTCGGCCCTTTGGCCTCAATTCCTTGGCCATTCGGCCTCAACTCCTCGGCCATTCGGCCTGACAGGTACTTAGCCATCTTTGGCATCAAGTGTTCGGTTTTTCGGGCTCAATTCCTCGACCAGTCGGCCTTCGATACTTAGCCAAATTTTGCAACAGGTATTCGGCCTTTCGGCCTCAACTCCTCGGCCATTCGACCTTAAGTAGTTCGCCAAATTTGGCAACAGGTATTCGGTCCTTCGTCCTCAATCGCTTTGCCATTCGGCTTCAACTACTCGCCCTTTTGACCTTACTAATAATTAGCCAAATCTGGCATCAAGTGTTCGGCCCTTCGGCCTCAGCTCCTCGCCCATTCGGGCTTAGGTACTTATCCAAATTTGGCAAGAGGTATTCGGCCCTTCGGCCTCAACTCCTTGGCCATTCGGCCTCTACTGCTAGGTCATTCGGCCTCATGGGTACTTAGCCAAATTTGGCAACAGATATTCGGCTCTTCGGCCTCTACTCCTCGGCCATTCGGCCCTAGGTACTTAGCCAAATTTGGCAACAGGTATTCGGCCCTTCGGCCTCAACTGCTCGACCATTCGGTGTGACAGGTACTTAGCCCAATTTGCAACAGGGATTCGGCCTTTCGACCTCAATCGCTTTGCCATTTGGCCTCAACTACTCGCCCTTTCGGCCTTACTAGTACTTAGCCAAATCTGGCAACAACTATTCGGCCCTTCGGCCTCAACTCCATGGTCATTCCGCCTTAGGTACTTAGCCAAATTTCGAAACAGGTATTAGGCCCTTCGGCCTCAATTGCTTTGTCATTCGGCCTCACAGGTACTTTGCCAAATCTTGCATCAATTGTTCGGCCCTTCGGCCTCAACTCATATGTCATTCGGCCTTAGGTACTTAGCCAAATTTTGCAATAGGTGTTCGGGCCTTCGGCATCAATCGCTTGGCCACTCGGCCTCAACTTCTCAGCAATTCGGCCTTAGGTACTTAGCCAAATTTGGCAACAGTTATTCAGCCCTTTAGCCTCAATTACTTGGTTGTTCGGCCTCACAGGTACTTAGCCAAATCTGGCATCAAGTTTCGGCCCTTCACCCGCAACTCCTCGTCCATTCAGTCTTAGGTACTAATCCAAATTTGGAAGCATGTATTCTACCCTTCGGCCTCAATTGCTTGGCCATTCGACCTCTACTGCTCGGCATTCGGCCTCACAGGTCCTTAGCCAAATCTGTCATAAAGTGTTCGGCCCTTCGGCATCAATTCAATGGCAATTCGGCCTTAGGTACTTAGCCAAATTTGGCAACAAGGATTCGGCCCTTCGGCCTCATCTCCTCGGACATTCGGCCTTAGGTACTTAGCCAAATTTGGAAACAGGTATTCGGCCCTTCGGCCTAAACTGCTCTGTCATTCGGCCTCACAGGTACTTAGCCAAATCTGGCATCAAGTGTTTGGCCCTTCGGCCTCTACTCCTCGGCCATTCGGCCTTAGGTACTTAGCCAAATTTGGCAATAGGTATATGGCCCTTCGGCCTCAATTACTTGGCCATTCGTCCTCACAGGTACTGAGCCAAATCTGGCATCAAGTGTTCGGCCCTTCGGCGTCAACTCCTCGGCCATTCGGGCTTAGGTACTAAGCAAAATTTGGCAACAGGTATTCGGCCCTTCGGCCTCAATTGCTTGGCCATTCGGCCTCTACTGCTCGGCCATTCGGCCTCACAGGATCTTAGCCAAATCTAGCATCAAGTGTTCGGCCCTTCGGCCTCAATTCCTCGGCCATTCGGCCTTAGGAACTTACCCAAATTTGGCAACAGGTATTCGGCCCTTCGTCCTCAATTACTTGCCCATTCGGCCTCATAGGTACTTAGGAAAATCTGCCATCAACTGTTCGGCCCTTTGGCCTAAACTCCTCAGCCATTCATGCTAAGGTACTTATCCAAATTCTGCAACAGGTATATGGCCCTTCGGCCTATATTCCTTGGCCATTCCGCCTCAACTCCTCGGTCATTCGGCGTCATAGGTACTTAGCCAAATCTGGCATCAAGTGTTCGGCCCTTCGGCCTCAATTCCTCGACCATTCGACCTTAGGTACTTAGCCAAATTTGGCAACAGATATTCGGCTCTTCGGCCTCTACTCCTCGGCCATTCGGCCCTAGGTACTTAGCCAAATTTGGCAACAGGTATTCGGCCCTTCGGCCTCAACTGCTCGGCCATTCGGTGTGACAGGTACTTAGCCAAATTTGTAACAGGTATTCGGCCTTTCGGCCTCAACTCCTCGGCCATTCGGCCTTAAGTACTTAGCCAAATTCGGTAACAGGTATTCGGCCCTTCGTCCTCAATCGCTTTGCCATTCGGCCTCAAGTACTCGTCCGTTTGGCCTTGCTGGTACTTAGCCAAATCTGGCATCAACTGTTCGGCCCTTCGGCCTCAACTCCATGGCCATTGGGCCTTAGGTACTAAGCCAAATTTGGCAACAGGTATTAGGCCGTTCGGCCTCAATTGATTTGCCATTCGGCCTCAGAGGTACTTTGCCAAATCTGGCATCAACTGTTCGGCCCTTCGGCCTCAACTCATCTGCCATTCGGCCTTAGGTACTTAGCCAAATTTGGCCTCAACTCAAATTATGTTGATTATTATTATTATTGTTATTATTATTATTATTATGATTATTATTATTATTATTGTTATTATTATTATTAAGATTATTATTATTATTATTATTATGGTTTTCAATATAATTATTTTTATTTCTATTATTATTATTATTATTGCTATTTCTATTATTATTGTTGTTATTATTGTTATGATTGCTATTATGAATATTACTATTATTATTATTATTATTATTATTATTATTGTTATTATTATTATGCCGATAATGATTATTATTATTATTATTAATATTAGAATTGTTTTTATTATTATTATTATTATTATTATTATTATTATTTTTATAATTAATATTATGGTTTTGACTATAATTATTATTATTTCTATTATTATTATTATTATTGTTATTATTATTATGATTATTATTATGACTATTATTATGATTATTATTATTATTATTATTATTATTATTATTATTATTATTATTATTATTATTATGATTATGTTATTATCATTATGATTATTATTATGATTATGATTATTATGATTATATTATTATGATTATGATTATAAGAGTTTGTTCATTTTATTTAAACAATTTGAGTATATATTATTTGAACAAGTTGCTTTTGATATCTTTGAATTTGGGAAATTATGTTAGAAATTAAACTATTAATTTTTTGTTGATGTTGTTGAGTACTGGTTCTTTTTTTATATCTTTGAATTTGGATTATATTGTACTTTTTATTATTATTTTGAATTGTCTTTAACATAATCTTTTGGGAGCGAAATTTGTTTAAATTTAAATTATAGAAAGTTTGTATTATTTTTTTATTTAAAAAAAATGTAATTAAATGAGTCCTGTGGTGGGTGTGACATCCCTATTTTATAACATACATGTATACAAAAATCAAGACGTCACCATAGATGATATAATAAAGCAGTTAGAGTGTTAAGGTACTTAAGTTAGGATTACAGTAATCCAGGAAATTTAGAGGAAATTTAAAACACGAGGGAAGATACTAAAGTTTGTCAAAATACATCAGAGTTCAAATAAAATTTAACACTTTTTCTTTTTTTAAAAAAAATCATAAGGAACTAAGCAGCAACAGTGTCATGGTTCTCCTCCAAAGCCTTCTCAACGGAGACGTCATTCTCCTCTGCTCACATCCAAGAATGGATGATCATCACAACAGGGAATCAAACAACATACATAAACACAAACAACAAAGGCAAGGGTGAGCTAATTATATAAATTCATACAATTGTATTAAACATGTAACATACAAGCACAACTTATATCAAACAGATTCAGAAATATCACTTAAGCATGCAATTTCTAGACTTGACTCGTCCGTATTTTAAAATGAGAGTCGGGCTATGGCGAGTCTTGCACTCGTGGTGACTTATGAAACTTGGGTTCCCCATCCTGCCACACTCACGAGGTTAGTCCATTCCGCCGCGCCTTGAGGCATACTGGGAGCCCCCAAGACTAAGGACCTCCCACTACTTCTCACCACATGGTTCAACCTCTCTAAGTGAGTTTGATTGACCATTGAAGCGTCAGAATGACTCCCAAGGCTGAGCCCCTACTTCCATTTTAAAACACTAAAGATCTCACTAAGAGATCTTGAACTTATGGAAATTGGTTTACTACTTGGATCATATTTTCATCACTTTGTAATTATATAATTTTGCCACAATCAACATATATGTAATAATTCCTCCGATTAAATTATGAAAATTGTTTGTGTTATCTTTTAACTTATTCATACCTACTAACAAAACAACAAGCTACTATGTTATTAAATAATTTAACTTTATAACAGTTAAAAGTTTAATCAAATGCTAAACTTAATAATTCTAATACTTATATATCAATAATATAAATATTAAACAAAACCATTCTAATATTTATATATTATAATATAATATTAAATACAACTAAGTTACCTAACGTTTCTAATGTTTAAATAATCCCTAACAGATAAAATAATGATTTTAGCATATGCATATAATATATAAAATACATATAATATATTATAACCTATTCCAATGTACAATGATAAATTCATTCCCTGCACACACTTTAACTAATATATATTTCACTTCATGTTTCAAGGTGAACCCCACCTAAGTCATCACTTTCACACTTTTTCCTCCAAACAAATTTTCTCACGTACACCCATCACCATTTATTGCATCATGAAGATTTATTATTATTTTTTTCTTTAATTTGTGTGGGGCCCACATGGTCTCTTAACCCCTCCCTTCACACATCCTCACTTTCTCTATCTTAACTTTCCTTCTCTCTCATCTAAGTTACTATGCCTAACTTTCATCCAAACAGTTTTCTCCATCTCTTTATTCAACTTATTGTTTGATACAGAACCCACTTTCACAAAAGATAAACAATATTATACTCAAACCACCATACGAACAACCCACCCATAATAAACATTCTTGAATTAATAATAAAGTAACAATCAAGATAATAAAGAGTCAACCAAATAGTCATACCATCTTTTCTCTCACTTCCTAACCAAAACAAGAAAAATGACTTCCCTTCTCTGCACCACAAATTTACATGCCATTCCTAAATTAAAACACTGTTCTCACTTACTCTTGAAGTGAGACACACACTGCACACCTTAACTTTCTCTCTTCACAGATGCTTTCACATAGCACACATACTCTCTTCAATTTCTTTCTCCTTCTTTTAAGATCATTTCACGGAAGTTCCACCCATTACATAATTATTCCTTCTCACTTGAATCTTAACCATTTACGTATAAAAAGACGTAGCTCATCATTCTTCACCTAATTTTTCCTCATTATTGATTATAATAATCTTTTTCTCATTACCACCCGTAAACCCCACCATGAAAAGAACCCCAACCCAAACCTCTCTCTTTCTTAACTACATGAAGGCTTTTCTCTTACTCACTTACCATTTCCCAGTACTTATTTTCCTGTAACCATTTTACA
>CP144697.1:909203-924203 GCA_036885675.1 Vigna mungo | reverse complement strand
TATTATGTTTCTGTTTAACATGAATTGTAAGTAAGAATTATGGTTGAATAAAATGAGCTATTATGTTGCTGCAATATATATAATTGTATCAGCTACTGTGGTAAGTTCTTTCTGGCATGTTTTCATTCAGCTGTAATTTTCCTGATGGCCAAACTTATAAATGGAACTTTGTCTATTGATTTGTCGTTTATATGAATTGATTCTGTCCATTTACTAAAAGTGCCGCTGAACTGACAAAATGATTGAGGGTTATATGGCTATAGGTTTACAAAGAAGTTTGTGGTAATGATAATTTGTGTTGTCTTCTGGTCAATTTAATTAAGATTTAGTAATTGTCACATTTTGGAATTAAGCTTTGGTGCAGATTGTGCAGATCTACAGAATAGAAGTGGTCTTATCATTTCTTTAGTGTATAAAGGTTTATTCTTAGTTACTTTTAGTAAACTAACTATAAATGGGAAATTAATCAAGAATGACCTTGATTGTATAAATTTTAACTGGCATTGTGGACGAAGACATCAATCAGTAAAAAGAATACGCGATCTACCCCAATCCTACTGAGTTCCGTGAACTGATTATACATTTGAGAATAAACTCGGGCAATTTTACCAGTTAAATTGCAAGTTTGATAACTTTGAATATAAGTATGCATAAAAGATATAAAATCTGCATATATAAATCTGCAATCAATAAGATATAAAAGTATGCAGAAAATCTGCAATTATAAATCTGCCATATATAAATCTGCAATATATAACTGATACAAAATTCAATTGAGGCAAAAGTATGCATAAAATCTGCATATATAAATCTGCAATATATAAGATATAAAATCTGCAATATATATATAAATGAGGCAATGTATATATCATTGTTATCTTATATAAATCTGCATATATAAGATATAAAATCTGCAATATATATATATATATATATATATATATATATATATAAAATCTGCAAGATATCATTCACTTCCATTCACTTCCATTCACTTCCATTCACTTCCATTCAAAAGTTCTAGATAAAATATCCAATCCATTCAAAAGTGCTAGATAAAATATCCATAATAGAAGATAAGAAAGAATCTGCATAAAAGTGGTCCCTTAAAGGTAGTACCACCGATGACAAAAGTGGGTGAATAAAGTGGTCCCAGCACTGCAAAATCAGCCACCCATTACTACTGTTTCCTAAGTGGGTCACAATGACAAAGCCAATACATTAAAATAACCACATGGCTACAGTATGCAGAGTACAAAATATATTAAATCTTCAACTTGTGCTAGCTTGGGATCCTAGATCTTGTGAAGCCATTAGTCGTGAGGATGTCCTTCTTCCACTTTGGTGAGTTGATGAAGGTCCTGTTCCACTTTGGTGAGTTGATGAAGGTCGTCCAGAATGAGAAGTCAGCCTTGTTCCTCCTCCCTGTGACATTGATGGAACTGGTTGTGCTTCAGAACCTCCTGCAGTGGTAGTTGGTCTTGAGCTGCCGCTTCCTCCTACACTTGAAGTTCCTCTAGTGTTCTGTAAATAGAAGTAAGTATCACTCCAAGCATCATTATGAATGTGAAAGTAAGTTAAGTTATGAAAGAGTGATGTTGTACCTTTCTCTTTGCCCTTTTACAGCTTCGTACATTATGACCAAATGCATTACAGCTGCTGCATTTCATAAGAACATTCTTCTTTGATAATTTCACATGACTAACATATTCATCAGCATCCCTTCTTCTTAGTTTTTTCGGCCTCCCAGGTGGTGTTTTGTAAATTGGAGGCAGTAATGATTGTGCTTCAGAAGTCTTCCACAGTTGTTGTCCATTGATTGGAACAATCTCAGGCTCATAACAAGTTACATAAGCCTCTTTTTTGTAATAAGGATGTACATAGTCTTCAGGATTTTCTAGTTTGTAATTTATGGCAGCCACAGCATGCCTACAAGGAATTCCAACCAAATCCCAAAAATAACAACTACAAGAATGGTTACTTAGGTCAACTACAAATTTATCCATTGTAAACCCGTGAGTTACTTCGAATTTTGCAGCCCCTGCCCAAGTTGGAATCCAATTTCCACTCTTCTCTACTTCCCTATCAAGCCTTTTTCTTGGTTTAGGCATGACAACTCCTGTATATGTTGTTGCTTTTTCCCTAAGAGTTGCAAACCTCCTCATAATGTAAGTTCTAATCCATTCCATCATTGTTATGATAGGTTTGTCTCTAGCTAATAAAATGGTGCTATTAAAGGACTCTGACAAGTTATTTATCAAGACATCGCATCTAGGATAACAACTAAATGCATGTTTACACCAACACTTAGTTGGAATAGCTAGCAACCAATTGTAAGCATCTATGTTAACATTCTTTAACTCACCCATTTTCCTTTCCCAGTCTTGTTGATAAGTGGCCTTTGCAGCCGCCATCATAAGATCTCTAATGATCACTCCTCCACCAAACTTTTTCTTGTAATTGTTATACAAGTGCCTTACGCACAGTCTATGTTCCACTCCCTCCAATATCTCATCAAACACTGCCATTAATCCCTGGTAAACAGCAAACGTTGGGGTGATTACTAAATATTATCACTGGTACAAAATATAAGAGAAGAAAAAATTACAAAAAGCATACCTTTTGTTGATCAGAAATGAAAATCCAACGTTGGCAATCAATGCCACCAATGTCATCCAGAAGTAGGGTCAAGAACCATCTCCAGGTTTCTTTGCACTCGGTTTCAACAACAGCAAAAGCTAAGGGGAAATATTGGTCGTTGGGGTCTCTGCCCACTGCCACCAACAATTGACCACCGTATGTGGTCTTGAGATGACAACCATCTACCCCTATGAATGGCCTGCAACTTCCTAAAAAGCCTTGCTTACAGCCCTCTAAACACATATAAAAAGAACCAAATCTTGGAGGTAAACTTGGCTGAGGTTGATTCACTTTAATCTTAAACGTACCACACTTCACTCTTAGCAATTCTCCAACATAATCGTATAGTCGACCATACTGTCTTTCCCCATCACCAACCAAAGAATCTAATGCAATTTGTTTAGCCTTTCCAGCTTTCCAAGTTGTGATACCAACACTGAATGACTTCTTAATGTCATCAATTATTTGGTTCACTGACATGTTAGCCACATTAACAAACCGGTCTGTTAATACTTGTGCTATCCAGTTTACATTTGCACTTTTGTTTCCAAAAACTCTTCCACAATTGTGTTCTCCAACCAAGGTTTTGACACAAAATGTTTGCTTGCCTCCTACCTTGCTAGCCATGATAACAAAACCACATTTGTTTTTACATATTGCCCTTGCTCTAGTTCCATCATTTTTGACAAACTTAACCTCTTTACCATTTAAAACACTATGCTCCATTACTGCATTTTTAAACTCCCTTAAGGTACAAAACTCCATCCCCAATTCAAATTTGAAGTTCTTGCTCATATCATCTTGTCTAAACTTTTTAAACTTTGCCTTTTTCACCCTCTCATCACCATCACTGTCTACATTTGAATCCAATTCATCACTGCTATATTCTTCATTCATATCATCTACATGAACTTCTTCATTTATGATAAAAGATCCTTCTCCAACCTTGCCCCTTTTAGTCACACGTTTCTTCTTCTTCTTCATTGTAGTCCACCTCTCCAAGACTGGATTAATGTCTCTAACAACTTCCTCCACCCTAGCATTGTCAACACCAAAGCCGTCATCATCATTAGCCATTCTGTCTTCCTCACTATCATCCAAACATTCGTCATTTGAAGCTTCTACAAACCCCTCAACCACATTCCTCCCTTCATCTTCTTCAATTACAGAATCTTGTTGATCCCCAACATCATACTCTACCGTTTCCTCACCATCATCACACTCTTCCTCACCCATTTCAACATCTTGTTGTTCATCACCCATTTCAACATCTTGGTCTTCCTCAACCATTTCATCCTTTTCTTGTTCATCACCACCATCATACTCGACACCCATTTCATCCTTTTCTTGTTCATGACCACCATCACACTCTTCCTCACCCACTTCAACATCTTGTTCTTCATGACCACCATCACACTCTTGTTCTGCCACTTCACCAGAAGGAAGAAAATGAACTAAAACTGCCTCACTGGTAACATGTTGAACATACATGTCTATCTCTTCCTTAGTCTCCTCCGCATACCTAGCCAAGTACAATGCTTCCATGTCATTACTCAATAATCTGATACTGTTCATCTGCGTTTGTTTCGACCCCTTCCACCACAGTTTGAAATCTGCATCATACTTAAATTCTGTAACTATTCCAATAGCTTCAAAATACGACCACCGATCCGGATCAATTCCTTTCATCACGTGAATCTCTCCTCCTAAATACCGTAGCCCATTATCAAACTTCCCCATGTGATGCAAACAGATGTCGAACCCCATTTGTAGACCTACATTTTGCCAAAAAACTTTACGATTTACTTTGGAAAATCCAAAAGAAAAACAAAAAAAATAGCTTTCTTACCTTGCTTTTCTGTGACAAAACGACCACCACCGCAGCGCAACCTCCACTACAACGAAACGACCACCGCACCACTTCGCAACCACCACCGCACCGCTTCGCAACCACCACCGCACCGCTTCGCAACCCCAACCACCGCAACGCGACTCTCAGCTTCGACAGAGTAAAAGTGTGGGAGTAAAACTGTTGGAGTAAAAGTGTTTCGAACCTAGGGTTTACACAGTAAATACTTTTCCCCAATTTTGATTTTTGAACCCTAATCTGAATTAACCAACATCACTGCTGCTAATCTCAATTAACTCAACACCCACCTGGCAGATTTAATCTAATCAGCACAGTAAAAATCTAGGTGTCAAAGCTGCCGTTTGACACATGTGCTGTTTATTAACGCCGTCCATTTTCAAGGACTAAATATGACAGTTTCAAAACAACAAGGACCAAAAACCATTGATGTTTCGAGTAGGGACGAAAACCAAAAATGAGTGATAGTTGAGGGACTAAAATCATATTTAACCCTTATTATTATTATTATTATTATTATTATTATTATGACTATTATTTTTATTATTATTATTATGACTATTACTATGATTATTATTATTATTATTATTATTATTATTATTATGATTATTATGATGATTATTATGATTATGATTATGATTATTATTATGATTATTATGATTATTATTATGATTATTATTATTGTTGTTATTAGCAAAATTTGGTAACAGGTACTTAGCTACATTTGGCATCAAGTGTTCGGCCCATCGGCCTCAACTCCTCGGCCATTCGGCCTTAGGTACTTAGCCAAATTTGGCAACAGGTATTCGGCCCTTCGGCCTCAATTGCTTGGTCATTCGACCTCAACTGCTCGGCGTTTCAGCCTCACAGGTACTTTGCCAAATCTGGCATCAAGTGTTCGACCCTTTGAACTCAACTCCTCAGCCATTCGACCTTAGGTACATAGCCAAATTTGGCAACAGGTATTCAGTCCTTCGACCTCAATTGCTTGGCAATTCCGCTTCAACTGCTCGACCATTCGCCCTCACAAGTACTTAGCTAAATCTTGCATCAAGTGTACGGCCCTTCGGCCTCAACTCCGCGGTCATTCGGCCTTAGGTACTTAGCCACATTTGGCAACAGGTATTCGGCCTTCGGCCTCAACTCCTCGGCCATTCTATCTTAGGTACTTAGCCTAATCTGGCGTCAAGTGTTCGACCCTTCGCCTTCAACTTCTCGGCCATTCGACCTTAGGTACTTAGCCAAATTTGGCAACAGGTATTCGGCCCTTCGGCCTTAATTGCTTGGAAATTAGGCCTTAACTTCTCGGCTATTCGGCCTCATAGGTACTTAGCCAAATCTGGCATCAAGTGTTCGGCCCCTCGAACTCAATTCCTCAGTTATTCGACCATAGGTACTTAGCCAAATTTGCTTGGTCATTCGGCCTACACTGCTTGGACATTCGGCCTCACCGGTACTTACCTAACTCTGGCATCAAGGGTTCAACCTTTCGGCCTCAACTCCTTGGCCATTCGGCCTTAGGTACTTAGCCACATTTGGAAACAGGTGTTTGGCCTTTCGGCCTCAACTCCTCGGCCATTCTATCTTAGGTACTTAGCCAAATTTGGCAACAGGGATTCGGCCCTTCGGCCTCAATTGCTTGGCCATTCGACCTCAACTTCTCGGCCATTCGGCCTCACAGGTACTGAGCCAAATCTGGCATCAAGTGTTCGGCCCTTGGCCTCAATTCCTCGGCCATTCTGCCTTAGGTACTTAGCCAAATTTGGCAACATGTACTCGGCCCTTCAGCCTCAATTGCTTGGCCATTCGGCATCAACTTCTCGGCCATTCAGCCTCACATGTACTTAGCTAAATCTGGCATCAAGTGTTCGGCGCTTCGGCCCCAATTCCTTGACAATTCGGCCTTAGGTATTTATCCAATTTTGGCAACAGGTATTCGGCCCTTCGGCCTCAATTGCTTGGCCATTCGGCCTCAACTGCTCGGCCATTCGGCCCTACTGGTACTTAGCCAAATTTGGAATCAAGTGTTCGGCCCATCGGCCTCCACTCCTCGGCCATTCGGCCTCAGGTACTTAGCTACATTTGGCAACAGGTATTCGGCCATTCGTCCTCAATTGCTTGGCAATTCGGCCTAAACTGCTCGGCCATTCGGCCCCACAGGTACTTAGCCAAATTTTGCATCAAGTGTTCGGCTCTTCGGCCTAAACTCCTCGGCCATTCGACCTTAGGTACTTAGGTAGATTTGGCAACAGGTACTTGGCCCTTCGGCCTCAATTGCTTGGACATTCGGCCTCAACTGCTCGGCCGTTCAGCCTCACAGGTACTTAGCCACATTTGGCATCAACTATTCAGCCTTTCGGCCTCAACTCCTCGGTCATTCGGCCTTAGGTACTTTGCCAAATTTGGCAATTAGTATTCGGCTCTTCGGCCTCAATTGCTTGGCCATTCGGCCTTAACTGCTCGGTCATTCGGCCTCACAGGTACTTAACCAAATCTGGCATGAAGTGTTCGGCCCTTCGACCTCAACTCCTCGGCCATTCGGCCATAGGTACTTAGCCAAATTTTGCAATTGCTATTCGGCCCTTCGACCTCAATTGCTTTGCTATTTGGCCTCAACTACTCGACCATTCGATCTCAGAGGTACGTAGCCAAATTTAGTATCAAGTGTTCAGTCCTACGGCCTCAACTCCTCGTCCATTCGGCCTTAGGTACTTAGCCAAATTTGGCAAAGTGTATTCAACCCATCGGCCTCAATAGCTTGCCCATTCGGCCTTAACGGTACTTAGCCAAATCTGGCATTAAGTGTTCAGCCCTTCGGCCACAATTCATCGGCCATTCGGCCTTAGGTACTTAGCCAAGTTTGGAAAAAGGTATTCGGCCCTTCGGCCTCAACTCCTTGGTCATTTGGCCTTAGGTACTTAGCCAAATTTGGCAGCATGTACTCGGCCCTTCGGCCTCAATTGCTAGGCCATTCGGCATCAACTTCTCGGCCATTCGGCCTCATAGGTACTTAGCCCAATCCGGCATCAATTGTTCTACCCTTCGGCCCCAATTCCTTGGCCATTCGGCCTTAGGTACTTATCAAATTTTGGCAACAGGTATTCGCCCTTCGGCCTCAATTTCTTAGCCATTCGACCTCAACTGCTCGGCCATTCGGCGCTACAGGTACTTAGCCAAATTTGGCATCAAGTGTTCGGCCATTCGGCCTCAACTCCTCGGCCATTCGCCCCCAGGTACTTGGCTAAATTTGGCAACAGGTATTCGGTCAATCGTCCTCAATTGCTTGGCAATTCGGCCTAAACTGCTCGGCCATTCAGCCCTACAGGTACTTAGCCAAATTTTGCATCAAGTGTTCGGCCCTTCGGCCTCAACTCCTTGGCCATTCGACATTAGGTACTTAGGTACATTTGGCAATAGGTACTTGGCCCTTCGGCCTCAATTGCTTGGACATTCGGCCTTAACTGCTCGGCAATTCGGCCTCACAGGTACTTAGCCAAATCTGGCATCAACTATTCGGCCCTTCGGCCTCAACTCCTCGTTCATTCCGGCTTAGGTATTTTGCCAAAATTGGGAATTGGTATGCGGCCCTTCGGCCTCAATTGCTTGGTCATTCGGCCTCACATGCTCGGCCATTCGGCCTCACAAGTACTTAGCCAAATCTGGCATGAAGTTTTCGGCCCTTCGACCTCAACTCCTCGGCCATTCGGCCTTAGGTACTTAGCCAAATTTTGCAATTGGTATTCGGCCCTTCGGCCTCAATAGCTTGCCCATTCGGCCTTACCGGTACTTAGCCAAATATGGCATCAAGTGTGCAGCCCTTCGGCCTCAACTCCTCCATCATTTGGCCTTAGATACTTAGCCAAATTTGGCAACATGTACTCGGCCCTTCGGCCTCAATTACTTCGTCATTCGGCATCAACTTCTCGGCCATTTGGCCTCATAGGTACTTAGTCAAATCTGGCATCAAGTGTTGGGCCCTTCGGCCCCAATTCTTTGGCCATTCAGCCTTAGGTACTTAGCCATTTGCCAACAGGTATTCGGTCCTTCGGCCTTAGAGGTACTTAGCCAAATCTGGGATCAAGGGTTCGGCCTTTCGGCCTCAATTCCTTGGCCATTCGGCCGTAGGTACTTATCCAAATTTGGCAACAGGTATTCGACGCTTCGGCGTCAATTGCTTTGCCATTCGACCTGAACTGCTCGGCCATTCGGCCCTATAGCTACTTAGCCAAATTTGGAATCAAGTGTTCGGCCCTTCGGTCTCAACTCCTCGTCCAGTCGGCCTCAGGTACTTAACTACATTTGGCAACAGGTATTCGACCATTCGTTCTCAACTGCCTGGCAAATTGGCCTCAACTGCTCGCGCATTCGGCCCCACAAGTACTTAGCCAAATTTGGCATTAAGTGTTCGGCCCTTCGGCCTCAACTCCTCGGCTATTCGGGCTCAGGTACTTTGCTACATTTGGCAACTGGTACTTGGCCCTTCGGCCTCAATTGCTTGGACATTCGGCCTCATAGGTACTTAGCCAAATCTGGCATCAACTATTCGGTCCTTCGGCCTCAACTCCTCGGCCATTCGGCCTTAGGTACTTAGCCAAATTTGGGAATAGGTATTCGGCCCTTCGGCCTCAATTGCTTGGCCATTCGGCCTAAACTTCTCGGTCATTCGGCCTCACAGGCACTTAGCCAAATCTGGCATCAAGTGTTCGGTCCTTCGGCCATTCTACCTAAGGTACTTATCCTAATTTCGAAACAGGTATTCCGCCCTTTGGCCTCAATTGCTTGGCCATTTGGCCTCACAGGTACTTAGCCAAATATGGCATCAAGTGTTTGTTCGTTCGGCCTTAATTCCTCGGCCCTTCGGCGTTAGGTACATAGCCAAATTTGGCAACAGGTATTTGGCCCTTCGGCCTCAATTGCTTGGTCATTCGACCTCAACTCCTCGACCATTCGATCTCAAAGGTACGTAGCCAAATCTGGCATCAAGTGTTCAGTCCTTCTGCCTCAACTCCTCGTCCATTCGGCCTTAGGTACTTAGCCAAATTTGGCAACAAGTATTCGGCCATTCGGCCTCAATAGCTTGCCCATTCAGCCTTACCAGTACTTCGCCAAATCTGGCATCAAGTGTTCAGCCCTTCGGCCTCAATTCCATGGCCATTCGACCTTAGGTACTTAGCCAAATTTGGAAAAAGGTATATGGCCTTTCGGCCTCAACTCCTCGGTCATTGGGCCTTAGATACTTAGCCAAATTTGGCTACATGTACTCGGCCATTCGGCCTCAATTACTTGGCCATTTGGCTTCAACTTCTCGGCCATTCGGCCTCACATGTACTTAGCCAAATCTGGCATCAAGTGTTCGGCCCTTTGGCCCCAATTCCTTGGCCATTCGGCCTTAGGTACTTAGCATAATTTGGCAACAGGTATTTGGCCCTTCCGCCTTAATTGCGTGGTCATTCGGCCTTAATTGTGTGGCCATTCGGCCTCAACTGCTCGGTCATTCGGCCTCACAGGTACTTAGCCAAATCTGGGATCAAGTGTTCGGCCGTTCGGCCTCAATTCCTCGGTCATTTGGCCTTAGGTACTTATGCAAATTTGGCAACAGGTATTCGGCCCTTCGGCCTCAATTGCTTGGCCATTCGGTCTCAACTGCTCGGCCATTCGGCCTCAAAGGTACTGAGCCAAATATGGCATCAAGTGTTCGGCCCGTCAGCCTCAACTCCTCGGCCATTCGACCGGTACTTAGCCAAATTTTGCAACAAGTATTCGGCCCTTTGGCCTCAATTGCTTTGCCATTCGGCCTCACAAACACTTAGCCAAATCTAGCATCAAGTGTTCGACTCTTCGGCCTCAATTCCTCGGCCCTTCGACCATCGGTACTTAGCCAAATTTGGCAACAGGTATTCGGCCCTTCGGCTTCAATTTTTTGGCCATTCGGCCTCAATTGCTCGGCCATTCGATCTCACAGGTACTTAACCAAAACTGGCATCAAGTGTTCGGCCCTTCGGCCATTCTGCCCTAGGTACTTACCCAAATTTGAAATAGGTATTCGGCCCTTCGGCCTCAATTGCTTGGCCATTTGGCCTCAACTACTCGGTCATTCGGCCTCACAAGTATTTAGCCAAATCTAGAATCAAGTGTTCGTCCCTTCGGCCTAAAAGAATCGGCCATTCGCCCTTAGGTACTTAGCCAAATTTGGCAACAAGTATTCGGCCCTTCGGCCTCAATTGCGTGGCCATTCCACCTCACGGGTACTTAACCAAATTTGGCATTAAGTGTTCGACAATTTGGCCTCAATTCCTCGCCCATTCGGCCTTAGGTACATAGCAAAATTTGGCAATAGGTATTCGGCCCTTCGGCCTCAATTCCTTGGCCATTTGGCCTTAATTCCTTGTCCATTCGGCCTTAGGTACTTAGCCAAATTTGGCAACAGGTATTCTTCCCTTCGGCCTCAATAACCTGCCCATTCGGCCTTACCGATACTTAGCCAAATTTGGCATAAAGTTTTCCGCCCTTCGACCTCAATTCCTCGGCAATTCGGCCTTAAGTACTAAGCCAATTTTGGAAAAAGGTATTCGGCCCTTCGGCCTCAACTCCTTGGTGATTTGGCCTTAGGTACTCGGCCCTTCGGCCTCAATTCCTTGGCCATTCGGCATCACCTGCTCGCCTATTATGCCTCACACGTACTTTACCAAATGTGGCATCAAGTGTTTGGGCCTTTGGCCTAAATTCCTCGGCCATTCGGCCTTAGGTACTTATCCAAATTTGGCAACAGGTATTCGGCCCTTCAGCCTCAATTGCTTGGCCATTCAGCCTTAACTGCTCGGCCATTCGGCTTCACACGTACTCAGCCAAATATGGCATGAAGTGTTCGGCCCGTCGGCCTCAACTCCTCGGCCATTCGACCGGTACTTAACCAAATTTGGAAACAAGTATTCGGCCCTTCGGCCTCAATTGCTTGGACATTCGGCCTCAACTGCTCGGCGATTCGGCCTCACAGGCACTTAGCCAAATCTGGCATCAAGGGTTCGGCCCTTCGGCCTCAATTCCTCGGCCCTTCGGCCTTAGGTACTTAGCCAAATTTGGAAACAGGTATTCGGCCCATCGGCCTTAATTGCTTGGCCATTCGACCTCAACTGATCGCCCATTCGGTCTCACAGGTAGTTAGCCAAAACTGGCGTCAAGTGTTCGGCCCTTTGGCCATTCTGCCTTAGATACTTATCCAAATTTGGAAACAGGCATTCGGCCCTTCGTCCTAAATTGCTTTGCCATTCGTCCTCAATTGCCCGGCCATGCGGCGTCACAGGTACTTAGCCATATTTGGCATCAAGTGTTTGGCCATTCGACCTCAATTCCTCGGTCATTTGGCCTTAAGTACTTAGCCAAATTTGGCAACAGGTATTCGGCCTTTCAGCCTCAATTGCTTGGCCACTCGGCCTCAACTGCTCGACCATTCGATCTCATAGGTATGTAGCCAAATCTAACATCAAGTTTTCAGTCCTTTGGCCTCAACTCCTCGTCCATTCGGCCTTAGGTACTTAGCCAAATTTGGCAACAAGTATTCGGCTCTTCGGCCTCAATAGCTTGCCCATTTGGCCTTACCGGTACTTAGTCAAATGTGGATTGAGGTGTTCAGCCCTTCGGCCTCAATTCCATGGCCATTTGGCCTTAGGTACTTAGCCAAATTTGGAAAAAGGTATTCAGCCCTTCGGCCTCAACCCCTCGGTTATTTGGCCTTTGCTACTTAGCCAAATACTACATGAAGTGTTCTGCCCGTCGGCCTCAACTGCTCGGCCATTCAGCCTCACATGCACTTAGCCAAATCTGGAATCAAGTGTTCGGCCCTTCGGCCTCAATTCCTTGGCCCTTCGGCCTTAGGTACTTAGCAAAATTTGGCAACAGGTATTCGGCCCTTCGGCCTCAATTGGTTGGCCATTCGGCCTCAATTGCTCAGCCATTCGGCCTCAAAGGTACTTAGCCAAATCTGGCATCAAGTGTTCGGCCCTTTGGCCTAAATACCTCAGTCATTCGGCCTTTGGTACTTATCAAAATTTGGAAACAGGTATTTTGCCCTTAGGCCTCAATTGATTGGCCATTCGGCCTCAACTTCTCGGCCATTCAGCCTCACAGGTACTTAGCCAAAACTGGAATCAAGTGTTCGACCCTTCAGCATAATTTCCTCGGCCATTCGGCCTCACAGGTACTGAGCCAAATATGGCATCAATTGTTCGGCCCATCGGCCTCAACTCCTTGGCCATTCGACCGGTAGGTAGCCAAATTTTGCAACAAGTATTCGGCCGTTCGGCCTCAATTGCTTGGCCATTCGGCCTCAACTGCTCGGTCATTCGGCCTCACAGGCACTTAGCCAAATCTGGCATCAAGTGTTCGGCCCTTCGGCCTCAATTCCTCGACCCTTCGGCCTAGGTACATAGCCAAATTTGGAAACAGCTATTCGGCCCTTCGTCCTCAATTGCTTGGCCATTCAGCCTCATCTGCTCGGCCATTCGATATCACAGGTACTTAGCCAAAACTTGCATCAAGTGTTCGGCCACTCGACCATTCTGCCTTAGGTACTTATCCAAATTTGGAAGCAGGTATTCGGCCCTTCGGCCTCAATATCTTGGCCATTCGGCCTCATCTGCTCGGTCATTCGGCCTCAGAAGCACTTAGCCAAATCTGGCATCAAGTGTTCGGCCCTTCGACCTCAATTCCTCGACCCTTCATGCCATATTTGGGTAAGTACCCGTGAGGCTGAATGGCCAAGCAATTGAGGCCGAAGGGCCGAATACTTGTTGCCAAATTTGGCTAAGTACCTAAGGGCGAATGGCCGATTCATTGAGGTCGAAGGGCCGAACACTTGATGCTAGATTTGGCTAAGTACTTGTGAGGCCGAATGACCGAGCAGATGAGGCCGAATGGCCAAGATATTGAGGCCGAAGGGCCGAATACCTGCTTCCAAATTTGGATAAGTACCTAAGGCAGAATGGTCGAGTGGCCGAACACTTGATGCAAGTTTTGGCTAAGTACCTGTGATATCGAATGGCCGAGCAGATGAGGCTGAATGGCCAAGCAATTGAGGACGAAGGGCCGAATAGCTGTTTCCAAATTTGGCTATGTACCTAAGGCCGAAGGGTCGAGGAATTGAGGCCGAAGGGCCGAACACTTGATGCCAGATTTGGCTAAGTGCCTGTGAGGCCGAATGGCCGAGCAGTTGAGGCCGAATGGCCAAGCAATTGAGGCCGAATGGCCAAGCAATTGAGGCCGAAAGGCCGAATACTTGTTGCCAAATTTGGCTAATTACCGGTCGAATGGCCGAGGAGTTGAGGCCGACGAGCCGAACACTTGATGCCAGATTTGGCTAAGTACCTGTGAGGCCGAATGAGCGAGCAGTTGATGTCGAATGGCCAAGCAATTGAGGCCGAAGGGCCGAATACCTGTTGCCAAGTGGTTAAGTACCTAAGACCGAAGGGACGAGGAATTGAGGCCGAAGGGCTGAACACTTCATGCCAGATTTGGCTAAGTGCTTGTGAGGCCGAATGGCCGAGAAGTTGAGGCCGAATGGCGAAGCAATTGAGGCCGAAGGGCCGAATACCTGTTGCCAAATTTGGCTAAGTACCTAAGTCTGAATGGCCGAGTTGTTGAGGCCGAAGAACCGAATAGTTGATGCCAGCTTTGGCTAAGTACCTGTGAGGCCGAATGTCTAAGCAATAGAGGCCTAAGGGCCGAGTACCTGTTCCCAAATGTAGCTAAGTACCTGAGGCCGAATGGCGAGGAGTTGGGGCCGAAGGGCGGAACACTTGATACCAAATTTGGCTAAGTACGTGTAGGGCCGAATGGCCGAGCAGTTGAGGCCGAAGGGCCAAGCAATTGAGGCCGAAGGGCCCAATACCTGTTGCCAAATTTGCATAAGTACCTAACCCCGAATGGCCGAGGAATGGAGGCCGAACGGCCGAACACTTGATCCCAGATTTGGCTAAGTACCTGTGAGGCCGAATGGTCGAGCAGTTGAGGCCGAATGGCCACGCAATTGAGGCCAAAGGGCCAAATACCTGTTGCCAAGTTTTGCTAAGTACCTAAGGCCAAATGGCCAAGGAATTGGGGCCGAAGGGCCGAACACTTGATGCCAGATTTGGCTAAGTACATGTGAGGCCGAATGGCCGAGAAGTTGATGCTGAATGGCCAAGCAATTGAGGCCGAATGGCGGAGAGTACATGTTGCCAAATTGGGCTAAGTACCTAAGGCCAAATGACCGAGGAGTTGAGGCCGAAGGGCCAAATACCTTTTTCCAAATTTGGCTAAGTACCTAAGGTCGGATGGCCGTGGAATTGAGGCCGAAGGGCCGAATACTTGTTGCCAAATTTTGCTAAGTACCTAAGGCCGAATGGACGACCAGTTGAGGCTGAAGGACTGAACCTAACATAGAATGGTCGAGAAGTTGAGGCCGAAGGGCCGAACACCTGTTTCCAGATGTGGCTAAGTACCTAAGGCCGAATGGCCAA
>CP144697.1:894203-899203 GCA_036885675.1 Vigna mungo | reverse complement strand
AGAATTAAGCATTTAACCATTTAACCATTTAAGCATTTAAAAATTTAATTATTTAAACATTTAAGCAATTAAACATTTAAGCATATAAGCATATTAAGCATTATTAAGGATTAATCATTAAGTATTAAGTATTAAGTATTAGGCGTTTAAGCATTTAAGCATTTAACCCTTTAAGCATTTAAGTATTTAAACATTTAAGCATTGAAGCATTTAAGCATATAAGCATATAAGCTTATAAGCATACTAAGCATTAAGCTTGAACCATTAAGCATTAAGGATTTAAGCATTAAGGAATTTAAGCATTTAACCATATAAGAATTTAAGCTAATAAGCATATTAAGGAGTAAGCATTTAAAAATTTAAGCATTTTAAGCCTTTACGAATTAAACATTTAAGCATATAAGCATATAAGCATATTAAGCATTATTAAGGATTAATCATTAAGTATTAAGTATTAAGTATTAGGCGTTTAAGCATTTAAACCTTAAAGCATTTAAGCATTTAAGTATTTAAACATTTAAGCATTGAAGCATTTAAGCATTTAAGCATATAAGCATATAAGCTTATAAGCATACTAAGCATTAAGCTTGAACCATTAAGCATTAAGGATTTAAGCATTAAGGAATTTAAGCATTTAACCATATAAGAATTTAAGCTAATAAGCATATTAAGGAGTAAGCATTTAAAAATTTAAGCATTTTAAGCCTTTACGAATTTAAGCATTTATGCATTTGAGCATTTAAAAATATAAGCATTAATAGCATATAAGCATATTAAGCAAGTATTAAGAATAAAGCATTAAGCATTTAAGCATTTAACCATTTAAGCATTTAAGAATTTAATTATTTAAACATTTAAGCAATTAAAAATTTCAGCATATAAGCATATAAGAATATTAAGCATTATTAAGGATTAATCATTATGCATTAAGCATTAAGCATTAAGCATTAAGTATTAAGTGTTTAAGCATTTAAACATTTAACCCTTTAAGCATTTAAGCATTTAAGTACTTAAGCATTGAAGCATTTAAGCATATAAGCATATGAGCTTATAAGCATATTAAGCATTAAGCATTAAGCATTAGGCATTTAAGAATTTAAGCATTTAAGGATATTAGGGTTTAAGCATATTAAGCGTTATTAAGAATTAAGCTTGAAGCATTAGGCATGAAGCATTAAGCATGAAAAATTAAGCATTAAGCATTAAGCTTTTAAGCACTTAAGCATTTTAAGCATTTAGGAATTTAAGCATTTTAAGCATTTAGGAATTTAAGCATTTAAGCATGTAAGCATTTAAGCATTTAAGCATTTAGGCATTTAAGCCTTTAAGCATATAAGCATATAAGCTTATAAGAAAATTATGCATTAAGAATTAATCATTAAGCATTAAGCATTAAGCATTAAGCCTTAAGGATTTAAGCATTTTTAGCATTTATGAATTTAAGCATTTAAGCATTTAAGCTTTTGAGCATTTATGCATTTAAAAATTTAAACATATAGCTTATAAGCATATTAAGGATTAAACATTTAAGCCTATAAGCATGTAAGCATAGCATATTAAGCATTAAGCATATTAAGCATTAAGCATTAAGCATTAAGCATTAAGCATTTGAGTATTTAAGCATTTTAAGCATTTAAGCATTTAAGAATATTAGGGTATAAGCATATTAATTATTGTTAACGATTAAACTTGAAGCATTAGGCATGAAGCATGAAGCATGAAGCATTAAGCATTAAGAATTAAGCATTAAGCATTAAGCATTAAGCATTAAGCATTAAGCATTAAGCATTAAGCATTAAGCATTAAGCATTAAGCATTAAGCATTAAGCATTAAGCATTAAGCATTATGCATGAAGCATTATGCATTAAGCATTAAGCATTAAGCATTAAGCATTAATGATTAAGCATTAACCATTAAGCATTAAGCCTTAAGCATTAAGCATTAAGCACTAAGCATTTAGGAATTTAAGAATTTAATCATTTAAGCATAAGCATTCAAACATGTAAGAATATAAGGGTATATGCATATTAATAATTATTAAGGATTAAGCATGAAGCATTATGCATGAAGCATTAAGCATTAGGCATTAAGCATTAAGCATTAAGCATTAAGTATTAAGTATTAAGCATTAAGCTTTTAAGCTTTTAACTATTTAAGCATTTAAGAATTTAATTATTTAAGCATTTAAGCATTTACACATTTATTAAGCATATAAGCATATTAAGCATTATTAAAGATTAAGCTTAAAGCGTTAAGTATTAAGCATTAAAATTTAAGTATTAACCATTTAAGCATTAAAGCATTTAAGGATTTTAGCCTCTAAGCATTTAAGCATTTAAGAATTTAAGCATTTAAGCATGAAGAATTGAACATTAAGCATTAAGCATTTAAGCATTTAATTTAGGCATTTAAGCATTTAAGCATTTAAGCATATAAGCATATAAGTTTATAAGCATATTAAGCATTAAGCATTCAAGCATTCAAGCATTTAAGCATTTTAAGCATTTAGGAATTTAAGCATTTAAGCATTTAAGCATTTAAGCATTTATGCATTTAAACATTTAAGCATATAGCTAATAAGCATATTTTGGAGTAAGAATTTAAAAATTTAAGCATTTTAAGCCTTGAAGAATTTAAGCATTTAAGCATTTAAGCATTTAAGCATTTAAACATTTAAGCATATAAGCATATTAAGCATTATTAAGGATTAAGCATGAAGCATTAAGAGTGAAGAATTAAGCATGAAGCATTAAGCATTAAGCATTTAAGCATTAAGCATTAAGCATTTAAGCATTTAAACATTTAAATATTTAGGCATTTAAGCATTTAAGCTTTTAAGCATTTAAGATTTTAAGTATTTAAGCATTTAAGCATTTAAGCATTTAAGCATATAAGCATATAAGCTTATAAGCATATTAAGCATTAAGCATTAAGAATTAAGCATTAAGCATTAAGCATTTAAGCATTTAAGCATTTAAACATTTTAAGAATTTAAGCATTTAAACATTTAAGCATATTAAGGTATAAGCTTATCAAGCATTATTAAGGATTATGCATGAAGCATTAGGTACTAAGCATTAAGGATGAAGCATTAAACATTTTAAGCATTTAGGAATTTAAGCATTTAAGAATGTAAGCATTTAAGCATTTAAGCATTTAAACCTTTATGCATATAAGGGTATCAGCATATTAAGCATTATTAAGGATTAAGCATGTAAGCATTAAGCATGAAAAATTCAGCATTAAGCATTAAGCATTTTAGAATTTCTTTATTTAAGCATTTAAGCATATAAACATATTAGCATATTAAGCATTATTAAGGATTAATCATTAAGCATTAAGCATTAAGTATTAAGCATTTAAGCATTTAAGCATTTCAACATTTCAACATATAAGCATTTAATCATTTAAGCATATAAGCATATAAGCTTATAAGCATATTAAGCATTAAGCATTAAGCATTCAAGCATTTAAGCATTTAAGAATTTTTAGAATTTAGGAATTTATGCATTTAAGCATTTAATAATTTAAACATTTAAGCATATTAGGGTATAAGCATATTAAGCATTATTAAGGATTAAGCATGAAGCATTAGACATGAAGGATTAAGCATGAAGCATTAGGCATGAAGCATTAAGCATTATGCATAAAGCTTTAAGCATTAAGCATTTTAAGCATTTAGGAATTAAAGCATTTAAGCATGTAAGCATTTAGGCATTGAAGAATTTAAGCATTTAAACCTTTATGCATATAAGGTTATAAGCATAATAAGCATTGTTAAGGATTAAGGATGAAGCAGTAAGCATGAAGCATTAAGCATTAAGCATTAAGCATTAACCATTAAGTATTAAGCATTAAGCTTTAAGCATTAAGCATTAAGTATTAAGCATTAAGCATTAAGTATTAAGCGTTAAGCATTAAGCATTAAGAATTAAACATTAAGCATTTAACCATTTAAGCATTTAAGAATATAATTATTTTAACATTTAAGTAATTTAACATTTAAAAATATAAGAATATAAGCATGTTAAGCATTATTAATGATTAATCATTAAGCATTAAGCATTAAGCATTCAATATTAAGCATTTAAGCATTTAAGCCTTTAGGCATTTAAGCATTTAAGCTTTTAAGCATTTAAGCATTTAAGCATTTAAACATTTAAGCATATGAGCTTATAAGCATATTTAGCATTATTAAGGTTTAAGCATGAAGCATTAAGTATTAAGCATTATGGATTTAAGCATTTAAACATTTAATCATATAAGCATATAAGCATATTAAGCATTAAGAATCATGAAACAAGCATTAAGCATTTAAGGATTTAAGCATTTAGGCATTTAAGCATTTAAGCATTTAAGCACATAAGCATTTAGAAATTTAAGCATTTAAGCAATTAAGCATTTAAGCATTTAAACATTTAAGCATATAAACATATAAGCATATTAAGCATTATTAAGGATTAAGCCTGAAGCATTAAGCATGAAGCATTAAACATTAAGAATTTAGAATTAAGCATTAAGCATTAAGCATTAGGCATTTAAGCATTAAGCATTTAAGCATTAAGCATTTAAGCATTTAGGCATTTAACCATTTAAGCATTTAAGAATTTAAGCATATAAGCTTATAAGCATATTCAGAATTAAGCATTAAGAATTAAGCAGTAAGCAGTAAGCATTATGCATTATGCATTATGCATTAAATATTTAAGCATTTAAACATTTTAAGCATTTAGGAATTTAAGCATTTAAGCATTTAAACATTTAAGCATATAAGGGTATAAGCATATTAATCATTATTAAGCATTAAGCATGAAACATTAAGCATTAAGCATTAAGGATTAAGTATTAAGCATTATGCATTGAGCATTAATAACTAAGAATTACGCATTAAACATTTAACAATTTAAGTATTTAAGAATTTAAGCATTTAAGCATATAGGCATTTAAACATTTAAGCATAAAAGCATATATGCATATTAAGCATTATTAAGGATTAAGC
>CP144697.1:860152-885152 GCA_036885675.1 Vigna mungo | reverse complement strand
AAGTATTAAGAATTAAGAATTAAGCATTAAGTATTAAGCATTAATAATTTAAGCATTTAACCATTTAAGCAATTAAGAATTTAATTATTTAAGCATTTAAGCATTTACACATTTAAGCATATAAGCATATTAATCATTATTAAGGATTAAGCATAAAGCATTAAGAATTAAGCATTAAAATTTAAGTATTAACCATATAGGCCTATAAGCTTATAAGCCTATTAAGCATTAAGCATTAATCATTAAGCATTAAACATGAAGCATTAAGCATTTAAGCATTTTAAGCATTTAAGCATTTATGCATATAAGCATATTAAGCATTAAGCATTTAAAAATTTAAGCATTTTAAGCCTTTAAGAATTTAAGAATTTAAGTATTTAAGCATTTTAGCATTTAAACATTTAAGCATAGAAGCATATAAGCATATTAAGCATTATTAACGATTAAGCATGAAGCATTAAGCTTCAAGAATTAAGCATGAAGCATTAAGCATTAAGCATTTAAGCATTAAGCATTAAGCAATTAAGCATTTAAGCGTTTAGGCATTTAAGCATTTTAGCTTTTAATTAAGCATTTAAGATTTTAAGCATTTAAGCATATAAGCTTATAACCATATTAAGTATTAAGCATTAAGCATTAAGAATTAAGTATTAATCATTAAGCATTTAAGCTTTTTAAGCATTTAAGAATTTAAACATTTAAGGATATTAGGGTATAAGAATATTAAGCATTATTAAGTATTAAGCATGAAGCATTAGGCATGAAGCTTTATGCATGAAGCATTAGGCATGAAGCATTAAGAATGAAGCATTAGGCAGGAAGCATTAAGCATTAAGCATGAAGTATTAGGCGTGAAGCATTAAGCATTATACATGAAGCATTAAGCATTTAAGCATTTTAAGCATTTAGGAATTAAAGCATTTAAGCATGTAAGCATTTAGGAATTTAAGCATTTAAGCATTTAAACCTTTATGCATATAATGGTATAAGCATATTAAGCATTATTAAGGATTAAGCATGAAGCATTAAGTATTAAGCATTAAGCATGAAGCATTAGGCATGAAGAATTAAGCATGAAGCATTAGGCATGAAGCATTAAGCATTAAGCATTAAGCATTAAGCATTAAGCATTAAGCATTTAAGCATTTAAGCATTTTAAGCATTTAGGAATTTAAACATTTAAGCATTTAAACCTTGATGCATATAATGGTATAAGCATATTAAGCATTATTAAGGATTAAGCATGAAGCATTAAGTATTAAGTATTAAGTTTTAAGCACTAACCATTAAGTATGAAGCATTAAGCATTAAGCATTAAGCATTAAGCATTTAAGCATTTATACATTTAAACATTTAAGCACATAGGAAATAAGCATATTAAGGATTAAGCATTTAAAAATTTAAGCATTTTAAGCCTTTAAGTATTTAAGCATTTTAGCATTTAAACATTTAAGCATATAAGCTTATAAGCATATAAGGTTATAAGCATATTAAGTATTAATCATTAAGCATTAAGCTTTAAGAATTAAGCATTAATCATTAAGCATTTAAGCATTTAAGCTTTTTGCATTTAAGAATTTAAATATTTAAGGATATTAGGGTTTAAGAATATTAAGCATTATTAAGGATTAAGCATGAAGCATTAGGCATGAAGCATTATGCATGAAGCATTAGGCATGAAGCATTAAGCATGAAGCATTAGGCATGAAGCATTAAGCATTAAGCATTTAAGCATTTATGCATTTAAGCATTTAAGCATTTAGGAATTTAAGCATTTAAGCATTTAAACGTTTATGCATATAAGGGTATAAGCATATTATGCATTATTAAGGATTAAGCATGAAGCATTAAGTATTAAGCATTAAGTTTTAAGCACTAAGCATTAAGAATTTAAGAATTTATTTATTTAAGCATTTAACCATTTTAACATATAAGCATATTAATTATTATAAAGGATTAAGCATAAAAATTTAAGCATTTTAAGCCTCTAAGACTTTAAGTATTTAAGCATTTAAACATTTAAGGATTAAGCATGAAGCATGAAGAATGAAGCATTAATCTTGAAGAATTAAGCATGAAGCATTAAGCATTTAAGCATTAAGCATTAAGCAATTAAGCATTTAAGCATTTAGGCATTTAAGCATTTAAGCTTTTAAACATTTAAGATTTTCAGCATTTAAGCATTTAAGCATTTAAGCATATAAGTATAAGTATATAAGCTTATAAGCATATTAAGTATTAAGCATTAAGCATTAAAAATTAAGCATTACGCATTAAGCATTTAAGCATTTAAGCATTGTAAACATTTAACAATTTAAACTTTTAAGGATATTAGGGTATAAGCATATTAAGCATGATTAAGGATTAAGCATGAAACATTAAGCATGAAGCATTAGGCATCAAGCATTAAGCATGAAACATTAGGCATGAAGCATTAAGCATTAAGCATTAAACATTGAGCATTTAAGCATTTAAGCATTTTAAGCATTTAGGAAGCATTTAAGCATTTAAGAATTTAAGCATTTAAACCTTTATGCATATAAGCATATAAGCATATTAACCATTATTAAGGATTAAGCATGAAGCATTTAGTATTAAGCATTAAGTATTACGCATTAAGCATTAAGAATTTAAGAATTTATTTATTTAAGCATTTAACCATTTTAACATATAAGCATATTAATCATTATTAAGGATTAAGCATAAAGCATTAAGAATTAAGCATTAAAATTTAAGTATTAAGCATCTAAGCAATAAAGAATTTAAGGATTTAAGCCTCTAAGCTTTTAAGCATTTAAGAATTTAAGGATTTTAAATATTAAAGCATATAAGCATATAAGCATATTAAGCATTATTAAGGATTAAGCATGAAGAATTAAGCATTAAGCATTAAGCATTTAAGCATTTAGGCATTTAAGCATTTAAGCATTTAACCATTTAAGCATATAAGCTTATAAGCATATTAAGCATTAAGCATTAATCATTAAGCACTAAACATTCTTAGCATTAAGCATTTAAGCATTTTAAGCATTTAGGAATTTAAGCATTTAAGCATTTATGCATTTAAACATTTAAGCATATAGCTATTAAGCATAAGGATTAAGCATTTAAAAATTTAAGCATTTCAAGCCTTTAAGAATTTAAGTATTTAAGCATTTTAGCATTTAAACATTTAAGCATATAAGGATATAAGCATATTAAGCATTATTAAGGATTAAGCATGAAGCATTAAGAATGAAGCATTAAGCTTGAAGAATTAAGCATGAAGCATTAAACAATAAGCATTTAAGCATTAAGCAATTAAGCATTTAAAGCATTTAGGCATTTAAGCATTTAAGCTTTAAAGCATTTAAGATTTTAAGCATTGAAGCATTTAAGCATATAAGCATATAAGCATATAAGCTAAGGATGTAAGCTTATAAGCATATTAAGTATTAAGCATTAAACATTAAGCATTAAGAATTTAGCATTAAGCATTTAAGCATTTTAAGCATTTAAGAATTTAAACATTTAAGGATATTAGGGTATAAGCATATTAAGCATTATTACGGATTAAGAATGAACATTAGGCCTGAAGCATTAAGCATGAAGCATTAGGCATGAAGCATTAAGCATGAAGCATTAGGCATAAAGCATTAAGCATGAAGCATTAGACATGAAGCATGAAGCATTAAGTATTAAGCATTTAAGCATTTAAGCATTTTAAGCATTTAGGAATTTAAGCATTTAAGCCTTTATGCAGATAAGGGTATAAGCATATTAAGCAATATTATGGATTAAGCATGAAGCATTAAGTATTAAGCATTAAGTATTAAGCATTAAGCATTAAGAATTTAAGAATTTATATATTTAAGCATTTAACCATTTTAACATATAAGCATATAAGCATATTAAGCATGATTAAGGATTAAGCAATAAGCATTAATCATTAGGATTTAAGCATGAAGTCTTAAGCATTTAAGCATTTAGGGATTTAATTATTTAAGCTTTTAAGCATTTAAGAACTTAAGCATTTAAGCATTTAAGTTTTTAAGCATTTTAGCATTTGAGTCGTTAAGCAAATAAACATTTAAGCATATAAGGTTATAAGCATATTAATAATTATTAAGGATTAAGCATTTAAACATGAAACATTAAGCATGCAACATTAAGCATTACACATCAAGCATTAGGCATTAAACATCAAGGAATAAGCATTTAAGCATTTAAGCATTTAAGCATTGAAGGATTCAAGAAATTAAGCATTTAAGCACATAAGTTTATAACCATATTAAGCATTAAGCATTAATCATTTAAGCATTTAAAGTATTGAGGAATTTAAGCATTAAAGCATTTAAGCACATAAGCTTATAAGCATATGAAGCATATAAAGCATTTATGAATTTAAGCATTTAAGCATTTAGGAATTTAAGCATTTAAGCATTTAAACCTTTATGTATATAAGGGTATAAGCATATTAAGCATTATTAAGGATTAAGCATGAAGCATTAAGCATGAAGCATTAAGCAATAAGCATTAAAGCATTTAAGCATTTAAGCATTTTAAGCATTTAGGAATTTAAGCATTTAAGCATATAAGCACTTAAGCATTTAAAACTTTATGCATATAAGGTATAAGCATATTAAGCATTATTAAAGATTAAGCATCAAGCATTAAGCATGAAGCATTAAGCATGAAGCATTTAAGCATTAAGCATTTAAGCGTTTAAGCATTAAGCATTTAAGCGTTTAAGCATTTAGGCATTTAAGCATTTAAGTATGTAAGCATTTAAGCATTTAATAATTGAAGCATATAAGCATCTATAAGCTTATAAGCATATTAAGCATTAAGAATTAAGCATTAGGCATTTAAGCATTTAACCTTTTAAGAATATAAGCTTATAAGCAATTTAAGCATTAAGCATTAATCATTAGGCATTAAACATTAAACATTAAGTATTTAACCATTCAATCATTTTAAGCATTTAAGAATTTAAGCATTTAACCATTTATGCATTTAAACATTTAAGCATATAGCAAATAAGCATATTAAGGATTATGCATTTAAAAATTTAAGCATTTTAAGCCTTTAAAAATTTAAGTATTTAGGCATTTCAGCATTTAAACATTTAAGCATATAAGCATATTAAGCATTATTAAGGTTTTAAGCATGAAGCATTAAGTTTGAAGAATTAAGCATGAAGCATTAAACAATAAGCATTTTAGCATTAAGCATTAAGCAATTAAATATTTAAGCATTTAGGCATTTAAGCATTTAAGCTTTTAAGCATTTAAGCATATAAGCATATAAGCTAAGGATATAAGCTTATAAGCATATTAAGTATTAAGAATTAAGCATTAAGCATTAAGCATTTAAGAATTTTAAGCATTTAAGAATTTAAACATTTAAGGATGTTAGGGTATAAGATAATTAAGCAATATTAAGGATTAAGCATGAACATTAGGCATGAAGCATTAAGCATGAAGCATTACGCATGAAGCATTAAGCATGAAGCATTAGGCATGAAACATTAAGCATTAAGCATTTCAGCATTTCAGCATTTTAAGCATTTCGGAATTTAAGAATTTAATCATATAAGCATTTAAGCATTTAAGCAATTAAACTTTTATGCATATAAGGGTATAAGCATATTAAGCATTATTAAGGATTAAGCATGAAGCATTAAGTATTAAGCATTAAGTATTAAGCATTAAGCATTAAGCATTAAGAATTTAAGAATTTATTTATTTAAGCATTTAATCATTTTAACATATAAGCATATAAGCATATTAAGCATTATTCAGGATTAAGCAATAAGCGTTATGCATTAAGATTTAAGCATTAAGTATAAAGCATTTAAGCATTTAAGAATTTAACCATTTAAGCCTTTAAGCATTTAAACATTTAAGTTTTTAAGCATTTTAGCATTTAATCCGTTAAGCACGCATTTAGGAATTTAAGCATTTAAGCAAATAAACATTTAAGCATATAAGGTTATAAGCATATTAATAATTATTAAGGACTAAGCATTTAAATACGACACATTAATCATGCAGCATTAAGCATTACGCATCAAGCATTAGGCATTAAGCATCAAGGAATAAGCATTTAAGCATTTAAGCATTTAAGCATTGAAGCATTGAAACATTCAAGAAATTAAGCATTTAAGCACATAAGCTTATAAGCATATTAAGCATTAAGCATTTAAAGTATTTAGAAATTTAAGCATTAAAGAATTTAAGACTTTAAGCATTTAAGAATTTAAGCATTTAAGAAGTTAAGCATTTAAGCACATAAGCTTATAAGCATATAAAGTATTTATGAATTTAAGCATTTAAGCAATTAGGAATTCAAGCACTTAAGCAAATAAGCATTTAAGCATTTAAACCTTTATGAATATAAGGGTATAAGCATATTAAGCATTATTAAGGATTAACAATGAAGCATTAACCATTTAAGCATTTAAGCATTTAAGCATTTAAGCATTTAGGAATTTAAGCATTTAAGCATATAAGCAGTTAAGCATTTAAACCTTTATGCATATAAGGGTACAAGCATATTAAACATTATTAAGGATTAAGCATGAAGCATTAAGAATTAAGAATTAAGAATTAAGCATTAAGCATTTAAGCATTAAGCATTTAAGCGTTTAAGCATTTAGGCATTTAAGCATTTAAGAATTGAAGCATATAAGCATATATAAGCTTATAAGCATATTAAGCATTAAGCATTAAGCAGTAAGCATTAAGCATTTAAGCATTTAAGCATGTAACAATTTTATGAATTTAGGAATTTAAGCATTTAAGCATTTAAGGATTTAAAAATTTAAGCATATAAGGGTAGAAGCAAATTAATCATTATTAAGCATTAAGCATGAAAATTTAAGCATTAAGCATTAAGCATTTCAGAATTTCTTTATTTAAGCATTTAACCATATAAGCATATTAGCATATTAAGCGTTATTAAGGATGATTCATTAACCATTAAGTATTAAGTATTAAGCATTTAAGCATTTCAGCATTGAAGCATTTAAGCATATAAGCATTTAATAATTTAAGCATTAAGCATTAAGCATTGAATCATTTAACCATTTAAGCATTTTTAGCATTTAGGAATTTATGCATTTAAGCATTTAATCATTTAAACATTTAAGCATATTAGGGTATAAGCATATTATGCATTATTACGGATTAAGCAAGAAGCATTAGATATGAAGCATTAAGCATGAAGCTTTAGGCGTGAAGCATTAAGCATTATGCATGAAGATTTAAGCATTAAGCATTAAGCATTTAAGCATTTTAAGCATTTAGGAATTAAAGCATTTAAGCATGTCAGCATTTAAGCATTTAAGAATTTAAGCATTTAAACCTTTATGCATATAAGGTTATAAGAATATTAAACATTGTTAAGGATTAAGGATGAAGTAGTAAGCATTGAAGCATTAAGCATTAAGCATTAACCTTTTAGGTATTAAGCATTAAGCATTAAGTATTAAGTATTAACCGTTAAGTATTAAGCATTAAGAGTTAAGCATTAAGCATAAAACATTTAAGCATTTAAGAATATAATTATTTAAACATTTAAGCAATTAAACATTTAAGCATATAAGAATATAAGCATGTTAAGCATTATTAAGGATTAATCATTAAGCATTAAGCATTAAGTATTAAGCATTTAAGCCTTTAAGCATTTAAGCATTTAAGCCTTTAAGCATTTAAGCATTTAAGCATTTAAGCATTGAAGCATTTCAGCATTTAAACATTTAAAGCATATAAGTTTATAAGCATATTTAGCATTATTAAGGTTTAAGCATGAAGCATTAAGCATTAAGCATTATGGATTTAAGCATTTCAACATTTAATCATATAAGCATATAAGCATATTAAGCATTATTAAGTATTAAGCATTTAAGGCTTTAAGCATGTAAGCATTTAAACAATTAGGCATATAAGGATATAAGCATTATTAAGCATTAAGCATTAAGAATTTAGGAATTTATTTATTTAAGCATTTAACCATTTTAACATATAAAGCATATTAATCATTATTAAGGATTAAGCATAAAGCATTACGAATTAAGCATTAAAATTTAAGTATTAAGCATCTAAGCATTAATGCATTTAAGGATTTAAGCCTCTAAACATTTAAGCATTTAAGAATTTAAGCATTTAAGCATTTTAAACATTAAAGCATATAAGCGTATTAAGCATCATTATTAAGGATTAAGCATGAAGAATTAAGCATTAAGCATTAAGCATTTAAGCCTTTAACCATTTAACCATTTAAGCATATAAGCTTATAAGCATATTAAGCATTAAGCATTAATTATTAAGCATTAAACATTAAGTATTAAGTATTTAAGCATTCAAGCATTTTAAGCATTTAAGCCTTTATGCATTTAAACATTTAAGCATATAGCTAATAAGCATATAGGATTATGCATTTAAAAATTTAAGCATTTTAAGCCTTTAATAATTTAAGTATTTAAAGCATTTTAGCATTGAAACATTTAAGCATTTAAGCATATAAGAATATTAAGCATTATTAAGGATTAAGCTTGAAACATTAAGCATGAAGCATTAAGGTTGAAGAATTAAGCATTATTAAGGATAAAGCTTGAAACATTAAGTATGAAGCATTAAGCTTGAAGAATTAAGCATGAAGCATTAAGCATTATGCATTTAAGCATTAAGCATTAAAGCAATTAAGCATTTAAACATTTAAGCATTTAAGCATTTAAGCTTTTAAGCATTTAAGCATTTAAGCATTAAGCTTTTAAGAATTTAAACATTTAAGGATATTAGGGTATAACCATATTAAGCATGATTAAGGGTTAACCATGAACATTAGGCATGAAGCATTAAGTATGAAGCATTAGGCATGAAGCATTAAGCATGAAGCATTAGGCATGAAGCATTAAGCATTAAGCATTAAGCATTAAGCATTTAAGCATTTAAGCATTTTAAGCATTTAGGAATTTAAGCATTTAAGCATATAAGCTTTTAAGCATTTATGCATCTAAGGGTATAAGCATATTAAGCATTATTAAGGATTAAGCATGAAGCATTTAAGCATTAAGCATTAAGTAATAAGCATTAAGTATTAAGCATTAAGCACTAAGAATTTAAGAATTTATTTATTTAAACATTTAACCATTTTAACATATAAGCATATAAGCGTTTTAAGCATATTAAGGATTAAGTAATATGCATTAAGCATTAAGCATTACGCATTAAGTATTAAGCATTTAAGCATTTAAGGATTTCAGCATTAAGCCTTTAAGCATTTAAGAATTTAAGCATTTAAGTTTTCAAGGATTATAGCATTTAAGCCGTTAAGCATTTAAGCATTTAGGAATTTAAGGATTTAAGCAATTAAACATTTAAGCATATAAGGTTATAAGCATATTAATAATTATTAAGGATTAAGCATTTAAACATCAAACATTAAGAATGAAGCATTAAGAATCAAGGATTAAGCATTGAAGCATTTAAGCATTCAAGAAATTAAGCATTTAAGCACATAAGCTTATACGCATATTAATAAATTAAGAATTTAAGCATTTAAAGAATTTAGGAATTTAAGCAATAAAGTATTTAAGACTTTAAGCAATTAATCATTTAAGAATTAAAGCATTTAAGAAGTTAAGCATTTAAGCACATAAGCTTTATAAGCATATAAAGCATTAAGCATTTAAGCATATAAAGCATATAAGCATATAAGCATATTAAGCATTATTAAGGATTAAGCATGAAGCATTAAGAATTAAGAATTAAGCATTTAAGCATTAAGCATTTAAGCGTTTAAGCATTTAGGCATTTAAGCATTAAGCATTTAAGCATTTAATAATTGAAGCATATAAGAATATATAAGCTTATAAGCATATTAAACATTAAGCATTAAGCATTTAAGCATGTAACCATTTTATGCATTTAAGAATTTAGCATTTAAGCATTTAAGCATTTAACATGTAAACATATAAGGCTAGAAGAAAATTAATCATTATTAAGAATTAAGCATGAAAAATTAAGCATTAAGCATTAAGCATTTTAGAATTTCTTTATTTAAGCATTTAAGCATATAAGCATATTAGCATATTAAGCATTATTAAGGATTAATCATTAAGCATTAAGCATTAAGCATTAAGTATTAAGCATTTAAGCATTTCAGCATTTCAGCATTTAATCATTTAAGCATATAAGCATATAAGTTTATAAGCATATTAAGCATTAAGCATTTAAGCATTTAAGCATTTTTAGCATTTAGGAATTTATGCATTTAAGCATTTAATCATTTAAACATTTAAGCATATTAGGATATAAGCATATTATGCATTATTAAGGATTAAGCATGAAGCATTAGATATGAAGCATTAAGCATGAAGCATTAGGCATGAAGCCTTAAGTGTGAAGCATTAAACATTATGCATGAAGCTTGAAGCATTAAGCATTAAGCATTTAAGTATATTAAGCATTTAGGAATTAAAACACTTAATCATTAAGCATTTCGGCATTTAAGAATTTAAGCATTTAAACCTTTATGCATATAAGGTTATAAGAATATTAAGCATTGTTAAGGATTAAGGATGAAGCAGTAAGCATGAAGCATTAAGCATTAAGCATTAACCATTAAGTATTAAGCATTAAGCATTAAGCATTAAGCATTAAGCATTAAGCATTAAGCATTAAGTATTAAGTATTAAGCGTTAGGCATTAAGCATTAAGAATTAAGCATTAAGCATAAAACATTTAAGCATTTAACCATTTAAGCATTTAAGAAGATAATTATTTAAACATTTAAGCAATTAAACATTTAAGCAGATAAGAATATAAGCATGTTAAGCATTATTAAGGATTAATCTTTAAGCATTAAGCATTAAGTATTAAGCATTTAAGCATTTAAGCATTTAAGCCTTTAAGCATTTAAGCTTTCAAGCCTTTAAGCATGTAAGAATTTAAGCATTTAAGCATTGAAGCATTTCAACATTTAATTATTTAAACATTTAAGGATATAAGCTTATAAGCATATATAGCATTATTAAGGTTTAAGCATGAAGAATTAAGCATTAAGCATTATGGATTTAGGCATTTAAACATTTAATCATATAAGCATATAAGCATATTAAGCATTATTCAGTATTAAGCATTTAAGCATTTAAGCCTTTAAGCATTGAAGCAATTAAGCATATAAGGGTATAAGCATTATTAAGCATTAAGCATTAAGAATTTAAGAATTTATTTATTTAAGCATTTAACCATTTTAACATATAAGCATATTAATCATTACTAAGGATTAAGCATAAAACATTAAGAATTAAGCATTAAAATTTAAGTATTAAGCATCTAAGCATTAAGGCAATTAAGGAATTATGCCTCTAAACATTTAAGCATTTAAGAATTGAAGCATTTAAGCATTTTAAACATTAAAGCATATAAGCATTATTAAGGATTAAGCATGAAGAATTAAGCATTAAGCATTAAGCATTTAAGCATTTAAGCATTTAAGCATTTAAGCATTTAAGCATATAAGCTTATAAGCTTAAGCTTATAAGCATATTAAGCATTAAGCATTAATCATTAAGGATTAAAAATTAAACATTACGCATTAAGTATTTAAGCATTCAAGCATTTTAAGAATTTAAGCATTTATGCATTTAAACATTTAGGCATATAGCTAATAAGCATATTAAGGATTATGCATTTAAGCATTTTAAGCATTTAAGGATATTAGGGTATAAGCATATTAAGCATTATTAAGGATTAAGCATGAAGCATTAGGCATGAAGCATTAAGCATGAAGCATCAAGCATTAAGCATTTAAGCATTTTAAGCATTTAGGAATTTAAGCCTTTAAGCATATAAGCTTTTAAGCATTGAAGCATTTAAACCATTATGCATATAAGGGTACAAGCATATTAATAATTATTAAGGATTAAGCATTTAAACATGAAACGTTAAGAATGAAGCATTATGCATTACGCATCAAGCATTAGGCATTAAGCATCAAGGATTAAGCATTTAAGCATTGAAGCATTTAAGCATTCAAGAAATTAACCATTAAAGCACATAAGCTTATAAGCATATTAAGCATTAAGCGTTTAAGCATTTAAAGTATTTAGGAATTTAAGCATTAAAGCATTTAAGACTTTAAGCATTTAAGAATTGAAGCATTTAAGAAGTTAAGCATTTAAGCACATAAGCTTATAAGCATATTAAACATTAAGCATTTAAGCATATAAAGAATTTATGAATTTAAGCATTTAAGCATTTAAACATCTAAGCATATAAGCATATAAGCATATTAAGAATTATTAAGGATTAAGCATGAAGCACTAAGAATTAAGAATTAAGCATTAAGCATTTAAGCATTAAGCATTTAAGCGTTTAAGCATTTAGGCATTTAAGCATTTAAGCATTTAATCATTTAATTATTGAAGCATATATGAATATATAAGCTTATAAGCATATTAAACATTAAGCATTAAGCAGTAAGCATTAAGCATTTAAGCATTTAAGCATGTGACCATTTATGCATTTAGGAATTTAAGCATTTAAGCATTTAAGCATTTAAACATTTAAGCATATAAGGGTAGAAGCAAATTAATCATTATTAAGCATTAAGCATGAAAAATTAAGCATTAAGCATTAAGCATTTTAGAATTTCTTTATTTAAGCATTTAAGCATATAAGCATATTAGCATATTAAGCATTATTAAGGATTAATCATTAAGCATTAAGGATTAAGTATGAAGCATTTAAGCATTTAAGCATTTCAGCATATAAGCATTTAATCATTTAAGCATATATAAGCTTATAAGCATATTAAGCATTCAAGCATTCAAGCATTTACGCATTTAGCATTTTTAGTAGTTAGGAATTTATGCATTTAAGCATTTAATCATTTAAACATTTAAGCATATTAGGGTATAAGCATATTAAGCATTATTAAGGATTAAGCATGAAGCATTAGAGATGAAGCATTAAGCATGAAGCATTAGGCATTAAACATTATGCATGAAGCTTTAAGCATTAAGCATTAAGCATTAAGCATTTAAGCATTTAGGAATTAAAGAATTTAAGCATGTAAGCATTTAGGCATTATGAATTTAAGACTTTAAACCTTTATGCATATAAGGTTATAAGCATATTAAGCATTGTTAAGGATTAAGGATGAAGCGGTAAGCATGAAGCATTGAGCATTAAGCATTAACCATTAAGTATTAAGCATTAAGCATTAAGCATTTCACCATTTAAGCATTTAAGAATATAATTATTTAAATATTTAAGCAATTTAACATTTAAACATATAAGAATATAACCATGTTAAGCATTATTAAGGATTAATCATTAAGCATTAAGCATTAAGCATTAAGCATTCAGAATTAAGAATTTAAGCATTTAAGCCTTTAAGCACTTAAGCATTTAAGCATTTAAGCTTTTAAGCATTTAAGCATTTAAGCATTTAAGCATTTAAGCATTTCAGCATTTAAACATTTAAGCATATAAGCTTATAAGCATATTTAGCATTATTAAGGATTAAGCATGAAGTATTAAGCATTAAGCATTTTGGATTGAAGCATTTAAACATTTAATCATATAAGCATATAAGCATATTAAGCATTATTAAGTATTAAGCATTTAAGAATTTAAGCCTTTAAGCATTTAAAAAATTAAGCATATAAGGGTATAAGCATATTAATTATTATTAAGCATTAAGCATGAAGCATTAAGCATTAATCATTAAGAAGTAAGCATTAAGTATTTAGCTTTAAGCATTAAGCCTTAATAATTAAGCATTAAGCATTAAGCACTAAGCATTTAAGCATTTAACCATATAAGCATTTAAAAATTTAAGCATTTAAGCATTTAGGCATTTCAACAAACATTTAAGCATATTAAGCATTATTAAGGATTAAGCACGAAGCATTAAGCATTACGCATCACGCATTAAGCAATAAGAATCATGCAATAAGCATTAAGCATTTAAGGATTTAAGTATTTAGGCATTTAAGCATTGAAGCACATAAGCTTATAAGTATCTTAAGCATTAAGCATTATGCAGTAAACATTAAGCATTTAAGCATTTAAGCACACAAGCATTTTAAGCATTTAGAAATTTAAGCATTTAAGCAATTTAAGCATTTCAGCATTTAAACATTTAAGCATATAAGCATATAAGCATATTAAGCATTATTAAGGATTAAGCCTGAAGCATTAAGCATGAAGCATTAAACATTTAGAATTAAGAATTAAAGATTAAGCCTGAAGCATTAAGCATGAAGCATTAAACATTTAGAATTAAGAATTAAGGATTAAGCATTAAGCATTTAACCATTAAGCATTTAAGCATTTAAGAATTTAAGCATATAAGCTTATAAGCATATTCAGAATTAAGCATTAAGAATTAAGCATTAAGCACTAAGCATTATGCATTAAATATTTAAGCATTTAAGCATTTTAAGCATTTAGGAATTTAAACATTTAAGCATATAAGGGTATAAGCATATTAATAATTATTAAGCATTAAGCATGAAGCATTAAGCACTAAGCATTGAGGATTAAGTATTAAGCATTATGGATTGAGCATTAATAATTAAGAATTACGCATTAAACATTTAACCATTTAAGCATTTAAGAATTTAAGCATTTAAGCATATAGGCATTTAAACATTTAAGCATATATGCATATTAAGCATTATTAAGGATTAAGCATTAAGCATTAAGTATTAAGCATTTAAGCATTTAACCATTTAAGAATTTAAGCATTAAGCATTTAAACATTTAAGCATATAAACATATAAGAATATTAAGCATTATTAAGGATTAAGCATGAAGAATTAAGCATTAAGCATTAACCATTTAAGCATTTAAGCATTTAAGCATTTAAGCATTTAAGCATTTAAGCATTTAAGCATTTAAGGATATAAGCATTTAAGCTTTTAACCATTTAAGCATATAAGCTTATAAGCATATGAAGCATTAAGCATTAATCGTTAAGCATTAAACATTAAACATTAAGCATTAAGTATTTAAGCATTCAAGCAATTTAAGCATTTAGGAATTTAAGCATTTAAGCATTTATACATTTAAACATTTAAGCATATAGCTAATAAGCATATTAGGGATTATGCATTTAAAAATTTAAGCATTTCAAACCTTTATGAATTAAGCACTAAGCATTAAGAATTTTAAGCATTTAAGCATTTAAACATTTAAGGATATTAGGGTATAAGCATATTAAGCATTATTAAGGATTAAGCATGAACATTAGGCATGAAGCATTAGGCATGAAGCATTAAGCATGAAGCATTAAGCATGAAGCATTAGGCATGAAGCATTAAGCATTAAGCATCAAGCATTTAAGCATTTAAGCATTTAAGCATTTTAAGCATTGGGGAATTTAAGCATTTAAGCATATAAGCTTTGAAGCATTTAAGCATTTATACCTTTATGCATATAAGGGTATAAGCATATTAAGCATTATTAAGGATTAAGCATGAAGCATTAAACATGAAGCATTCAGTATTAAGCATTAAGTATTAAGCATTAAGCTTTAGAATTTAAGAATTTATTTATTTAAGCATTTAACCATTTTAACATGTAAGCATATAAGCGTATTAAGCATTATTAAGCATTAAGCATTAAGCATTAAGTATTAAGCATTTAAGCATTTAAGGATTTAAGCATTAAGCCTTTAAGCATTTAAGAATTTATGCATTTAAGAATTTTAGCTTTTAAGCCGTTAAGCATTTAAGCATTTAGGAATTTAAGCATTTAAGCAATTAAAAATTTAAGCATATAAGGTTATAAGCATATTAATACTTATTAAGGAATAAGCATTTAAACATGAAACATTAAGAATGATGCATTAAGCATTACGCACCAAGCATTAGGCATTAAGCATCAAGGATTAAGCATTTAAGCATTTAAGCATTGAAGCATTTAAGCATTTAAGCACATAAGCTTATAAGCATATTAAGCATTATGCATTTAAGCATTTAAAGTATTTAGGAATTTAAGTATTAAAGCATTTAAGACTTTAAGCATTTAAGCATTTAATAATTGAAGCATTTAAGAAGTTAAGAATTTAAGCACATAAGCTTAAAAGCATATTAAGCATTAAGCATTTAAGCATGTAAAGCATGTATGAATTTAAGCATTTAATCATTTAAGCATTTAAACATCTAAGCATATAAGCATATAAGCATATTAAGCATTATTAAGGATTAGGGATGAAGCATTAAGAATTAAGCATTAAGCATTAAGCATTTAAGCATTATCTATTTAAGCATTTAAGCATTTAGGCATTTAAGCATTTAAGCATTTACGCATTTTAGCTTTTAAGCCGTTAAGCATTTAAGCATTTAGGAATTTAAGCATTTAAGCAATTAAACATTTAAGCATATAAGGTTATAAGCATATTAGTACTTATTAAGGAATAAGCATTTAAACATGTAAGCATATAAACATATAAGAATATTAAGCATTATTAAGGATTAAGCATTATGAATTAAGCATTAAGCACTAAGCATTAAGCATTTAAGCATTTAAGAATTTAAGCATTTAAGCCTTTAAGAATTTAAGCATTTAAGGATTTAAGCATTTAAGCATATAAGCTTATAAGCATATTAAGGATTAAGTATTTAAATATTTAACCAATTAAGCCTTTAAGAATTTAAACATTTAAGCATATAGGCATATTAAGCATTATTAAGGATAAAGCTTGAAGCATTAAGCATTAAGCATTAAGAATTAAGCATTAAAATTTAAGTATTAAGCATCTAAGCATTAAAGAATTTAAGGATTTAAGCCTCTAAACATTTAAGCATTTAAGAATTTAACAATTTATGAATTTTAAACCTTAAAGCATATAAGGATATTAACCATTATTAAGGATTAAGCATGAAGAATTAAGCATTAAGCATTAAGCATTTAAGCATTTAAGCATTTAAGCATTTAAGCATATAAGCATTTAAGCTTTTAACCATTTAAGCATATAAGCTTATAAGCATATGAAGCATTAAGCATTAATCGTTAAGCATTAAACATTAAACATTAAGCTTTAAGTTTTTAAGCATTCAAGGATTTTAAGCATTTAGGAATTTAAGCATTTAAGCATTTATACATTTAAACATTTAAGCATATAGCTAATAAGCATATTAGGGATTATTCATTTAAAAATTTAAGCATTTTAAACCTTTATGAATTAAGCACTAAGCATTAAGCATTTAAGCATTTTAAGAATTTAAGCATTTAAACATTTAAGGATATTAGGGTATAAGCATATTAAGCATTATTAAGGATTAAGCATGAACATTAGGCATCAAGCATTAGGCATGAAGCATTAAGCATGAAGCATTAAGCATGAAGCATTAAGCATGAAGCATTAGGTATGAAGCATTAAGCATTAAGCATTAAGCAATAAGCATTTAAGCATTTAAGCATTTAAGCATTTTAAGCATTTAGGAATTTAAGCATTTAAGCATATAAGCTTTGAAGCATTTAAGCATTTAAACCTTTATGCATATAAGGGTATAAGCATATTAAGCATTATTAAGGATTAAGCATGAATCATTAAGCATGAAGCATTAAGTATTAAGCATTAAGTATTAAGCATTAAGCATTAAGAATTTAAGAATTTATTTATTTAAGCATTTAACCATTTTAACATGTAAGCATATAAGCGTATTAAGCATTATTAAGGATTAAGCAATAAGCATTAAGCATTAACATTAAGCATTCAGCATTAAGTATTAAGCATTTAAGCATTTAAGCATTTAAGGATTTAAGCATTAAGCCTTTAAGCATTTAAGAATTTATGCATTTAAGCATTTTAGCTTTTAGGCCGTTAAGCATTTAGGAATTTAAGCATTTAAGCAATTAAACATTTAAGCATATAAGGTTATAAGCATATTAATACTTATTAAGGAATAAGCATTTAAACATGAAACATTAAGATTGAAGCATTAAGCATTATGCTCCAAGCATTAGGCATTAAGCATCAAGGATTAAGCATTTAAGCATTTAAGCATTGAAGCATTGAAGCATTTAAGCACATAAGCTTATAAGCATATTAAGCATTAAGCATTTAAGCATTTACAGTATTTAGAATTTAAGCATTAAAGCATTTAAGACTTTAAGCATTTAAGGATTTAAGAATTGAAGCATTTAAGAAGTTAAGCATTTAAGCACATAAGCTTAAAAGCATATTAAGCATTAAGCATTTAAGCATTTAAGCATATAAAGCATTTATGAATTTAAGCATTTAATGATTTAAGCATTTAAACATCTAAGCATATAAGCATATTAAGCATTATTAAGGATTATTAAGGATTAGGGATGAAGCATTAAGAATTAAGCATTAAGCATTAAGCATTTAAGCATTATCTATTTAAGCATTTAAGTATTTAGGGATTTAAGCATTGAAGCACATAAGCTTATAAGTATCTTAAGCATTAAGCATTATGCAGTAAACATTAAGCATTTAAGCACATAAGCATTTTAAGCATTTAGAAATTTAAGCATTTAAGCATTTAAACATTTAAGCATATAAGCATATTAAGCATTATTAAGGATTAAGCCTGAAGCATTAAGCATGAAGCATTAAACATTAAGAATTAAGAATTAAGGATTAAGCATTAAGCATTTAACCATTAAGCATTTAAGCATTTAGGCATTTAACCATTTAATCATTTAAGAATTTAAGCATATAAGCTTATAAGCATATTCAGAATTAAGCATTAAGAATTAAGCATTAAGCACTAAGAATTATGCATTATGCATTAAATATTTAAGCATTTAAGCATTTAGGAATTTAAACATTTAAGCATTTAAACATTTAGCATATAAGGGTATAAGCATATTAATCATTAATAAGCATTAAGCATGAAGCATTAAGCATTAAGCATTAAGGATTAAGTATTAAGCATTATGCATTGAGCATTAATAATTAAGAATTACGCATTAAACATTTAACCATTTAAGCATTTAAGAATTTAAGCATTTAAGCATATAGGCATTTAAACATTTAAGCATATAAGCATATATGCATATTAAGCATTATTAAGGATTAAACATTAAGCATTAAGTATTAAGCATTTAAGCATTTAACCATTTAAGAATTTAAGCATTAAGCATTTAAACATTTAAGCGTATAAACATATAAGAATATTAAGCATTATTAAGGATTAAGCATTAAGCATTATGAATTAAGCATTAAGCAATAAGCATTAAGCATTTAAGCATTTAAGAATATAAGCATTTAAGCCTTTACGCATTTAAGCATTTAAGGATTTAAGCATTTAAGCATATAAGCTTATAAGCATATTAAGGATTAAGAATTTAAACATTTAAGCATATAAGCTTATAAGCATATTAAGGATTAAGAATTTAAATATTTAACCAATTAAGCCTTTAAGAATTTAAACATTTAAGCATTTAAACATTTAAGCATATAGGCATATTAAGCATTATTAAGGATTAAACTTGAAGCATTAAGCATTAAGCATTAAGAATTAAGCATTAAAATTTAAGTATTAAGCATCTAAGCATTAAAGAATTTAAGGATTTAAGCCTTTAAACAGTTAAGCATTTAAGAATTTAAGCATTTATGCATTTTAAACATTAAAGCATATAAGGATATTAAGCATTATTAAGGATAAGCATGAAGAATTAAGCATTAAGCATTAAGCATTAAGCATTTAAGCATTTAAGCATTTAAGCATATAAGCATTTAAGCTTTTAACCATTTAAGCATATAAGCTTATAAGCATATGAAGCATTAAGCATTATTCATTAAGCATTAAACATTAAACATTAAGCATTAAGTATTTAAGCATTCAAGAATTTTAAGCATTTAGGAATTTAAGCATTTAAGCATTTATGCATTTAAACATTTAAGCATATAGCTATTAAGCATATTAGGGATTATGCATTTAAAAATTTAAGCATTTTAAACCTTTATGAATTAAGCACTAAGCATTAAGCATTTAAGCATTTTAAGCATTTAAGCATTTAAACATTTAAGGATATTAGGGTATAAGCATATTAAGCATTATTAAGGATTAAACATGAACATTAGGCATGAAGCATTAGGCATGAAGCATTAAGCATGAAGCATTAAGCATGAAGCATTAAGCATGAAGCATTAGGCATGAAGCATTAAGCATTAAGCATCAAGCATTTAAGCATTTAAGCATTTAAGTATTTAAGTATTTTAAGCATTTTCGAATTTAAGCATATAAGCTTTGAAGCATTTAAGCATTTAAACCTTTATGCATATAAGGGTATAAGCATATTAAGCATTATTAAGGATTAAGCATGAAGCATTCAGTATTAAGCATTAAGTATTAAGCATTAAGCTTTAGAATTTAAGAATTTATTTATTTAAGCATTTAACCATTTTAACATGTAAGCATATAAGCGTATTAAGCATTATTAAGGATTAAGCAATAAGCATTAAGCATTAAGCATTAAGCATTAAGCATTAAGCATTAAGCATTAAGTATTAAGCATTTAAGCATTTAAGGATTTAAGCATTAAGCCTTTAAGCATTTAAGAATTTATGCATTTAAGCATTTTAGCTTTTAAGCCGTTAAGCATTTAAGCATTTAGGAAGATAAGCATTTAAGCAATTAAATATTTAAGCATATAAGGTTATAAGCATATTAATACTTATTAAGGAATAAGCATTTAAACATGAAACATTAAGAATGAAGCATTAAGCATTACGCACCAAGCATTAGGCATTAAGCATCAAGGATTAAGCATTTAAGCATTGAAGCATTTAAGCATTTAAGCACGTAAGCTTATAAGCATATTAAGCATTAAGCATTTAAGCATTTAAAGTATTTAGAAATTTAAGCATTAAAGCATTTAAGACTTTAAGATTTTAAGCATTTAAGAATTGAAGCATTTAAGAAGTTAAGCATTCAAGCACATAAGCTTAAAAGCATATTAAGCATTAAGCATTTAAGCATTTAAGCATATAAAACATTTATGAATTTAAGCATTTAATGATTTAAGCATTTAAAAATCTAAGCATATAAGCATATTAAGCATTATTAAGGATTAGGGATGAAGCATTAAGAATTAAGCATTAAGCATTTAAGCATTATCTATTTAAGCATTTAAGCATTTAGGCATTTAAGCATTTAAGCATTTAAGAATTTAAGCATTTTAGAATTTAAGCATTTAAGCATTTACGCATTTTAGCTTTTAAGCCGTTAAGCATTTAAGCATTTAGGAATTTAAGCATTTAAGGAATTAAACATTTAAGCATATAAGGTTATAAGCATATTAATACTTATTAAGGAATAAGCATTTAAACATGAAACATTAAGAATGAAGCATTAATGCATTACGCACCAAGCATTAGGCATTAAGCATCAAGGATTAAGCATTTAACCATTTAAGCATTGAAGCATTTAAGCATTGAAGCATTTAAGCACATAAGCTTATAAGCATATTAAACATTAAGCATTTAAGCATTTAAAGTATTTAGGAATTTAAGCATTAAAGCATTTAAGACTTTAAGCATTTAGGCATTTAAGAATTGAAGCATTTAAGAAGTTAAGCTTTTAAGCACATAAGCTTAAAAGCATATTAAGCATTAAGCATTTAAGCATATAAAGCATTTATGAATTTAAGCATTTAAGCATTTAAGCATTTAAACATCTAAGCATATAAGCATATAAGCATATTAAGCATTATTAAGGCTTAGGGATGAAGCATTAAGAATTAAGCATTAAGCATTAAGCATTTAAGCATTATGTATTTAAGCATTTAAGCATTTAGGCATTTAAGCATTTAAGCATTTAATAATTGAAGCATATAAGCATATATAAGCTTATAAGCATATTAAGCATTAAGCAGTAAGCATTAAGCATTTAAGCATGTAACCATTTTATGCATTTAGGAATTTAAGCTTTTAAACATTTAAGCATATAAGGGTAGAAGAAAATTAATCATTATTAAGCATTAAGCATGAAAAATTAAGCATTAAGCATTAAGCATTTTAGAATTTCTTTATTTAAGCATTTAAGCATATAAGCATATTAGCATATTAAGCATTATTAAGGATTAATCATTAATCATTAACTATTAAGTATTAAGCATTTAAGCGTTTAAGCATTTAAGCATTTCAGCATTTAAGCATATAAGCATTTAATCATTTAAGCATATAAGCATATAAGCTTATATGCATATTAAGCATTAAGCATTAAGTATTAAGCATTATGGATTAAGCATTTTTAGCATTTAGGAATTTATGCATTTAAGCATTTAATAATTTAAACATTTAAGCATATTACGGTATAAGCATAATAAGCATTATTAAGGATTAAGCATGAAGCATTAGACATGAAGCATTAAGCATGAAGCATTAGGCACGAAGCATTAAGCATTATGCATGAAGCTTTAACGCGTTAAGCATTAAGCATGTAAGCATTTTAAGCATTTAGGAATTAAAGCATTTAAGCATGTAAGCATTTAGGCATTAAGAATTTAAGCATTTAAACCTTTATGCATATAAGGTTATAAGCATATTAAGCATTGTTAAGGATTAAGGATGAAGCAGTAAGCATGAAGCATTACGCATTAACCATTAAGTATTAAGCATTAAGCTTTAAGCATTAAGCATTAAGTATTAAGCATTAAGTATTAAGCTTTAAGCATTAAGAATTAAGCATTAGGCATTTAAGCATTTAACCATTTAAGCATTTAAGAATATAATTATTTAAACATTTAAGTAATTTAACATTTAAACATATAAGAATATAAGCATGTTAAGCATTATTAAGGATTAATCATTAAGCATTAAGCATTCAATATTAAGCATTTAAGCATTTAAGCCTTTAAGCATTTAAGCATTTAAGCATTTAAGCTTTAAAGCATTTAAGCATTTAAGCATTTAAGCATTTAAGCATTTAAACATTTAAGCATATAAGCTTATAAGCATATTTAGCATTATTAAGGTTTAAGCATGAAGCATTAAGTATTAAGCATTATGGATTTAAGCATTTAAACATTTAATCATATAAGCATATAAGCATATTAAGCATTAAGAATCATGAAACAAGCATTAAGCATTTAAGGATTTAAGCATTTAGGCATTTAAGCATTTAAGCATTTAAGCACATAAGCATTTTAAGCATTTAGAAATTTAAGCATTTAAGCAATTAAGCATTTAAGCCTTTAAACATTTAAGCATATAAGCATATAAGCATATTAAGCATTATTAAGGATTAAGCCTGAAGCATTAAGCATGAAGCATTAAGCATGAACCATTAAACATTAAGAATTAAGCATTAAGCATTAAGCATTAGGCATTTAAGCATTAAGCATTTAAGCATTTAGGCATTTTACCATTTAAGCATTTAAGAATTTAAGCATATAAGCTTATAAGCATATTCAGAATTAAGCATTAAGAATTAAGCATTAAGCACTAAGCATTATGCATTATGCATTAAATATTTAAGCATTTAAGCATTTTAAGCATTTAGGAATTTAAGCATTTAAGCATTTAAACATTTAAGCATATAAGGGTATAAGGATATTAATCATTATTAAGCATTACGCATGAAGCATTAAGCATTAAGCATTAAGGATTAAGTATTAAGCATTATGCATTGAGCATTAATAACTAAGAATTACGCATTAAACATTTAACAATTTAAGTATTTAAGAATTTAAGCATTTAAGCATATCGGCATTTAAATATTTACGCATATAAGCATATATGCATATTAAGCATTATTAAGGATTAAGCATTTAGTATTAAGCATTTAAGAATTTAAGCATTAAGCATTTAAACATTTAAGCATCTAAGCATATAAGAATATTAAGCATTATTAAGGATTAAGCATTAAGCATTAAGCATTATGAATTAAGCAATAAGCAATTAGCATTAAGCCTTTAACCATTTAAGAATTTAAGCCTTTAAGCATTTAACCATTTAAGGATTTAAGGATTTAAGCATATAAGCTTATAAGCATATTAAGGATTAAGTATTTAAACACTTAACCAATTAAGCCTATCAAAATTTAAGCACTTAAGCATATAAACATTTAAGCATATAAGCATATTAAGCATATAATCATTAGAGCCGTCAAAATGGGTCACAACCCGCGGGCCAACCCGGCCCGTCACGGGTTCGGGCCGGGTTGGGTTTGAAAAATACAACTCACCTATATGCGGGTCAGATTTCAACCCGGCTAATTTAGACCCGGCTCATGCTGGTTGAACCCGTGGTGAGCCGGGTTGGCCCACCAACCCACCTAACTAATTTTATTTTTTTAATTTATTATTTTATTTATGAAACCCTAAAAAATAAAATACTCTCTTCACTCACTGTGTATACCAAAAAATCTCTGCTCTCACAAATCACTCTCACGGTACTTGTTCTAATTGTGCTCTCACTCTCACTTCACTGAAAATCTTCAAGGAGCAGGTAAAACACCTTTTTTTTCTTCTCTTTTCTCCACATTTCTGTTTTCACACTTCTCTTTCTTTTTTTTAAAAAACCCTATAATGACAAAAATAGGGGTTTGCAGATTTTTGTTGTGGGGGATTTGAAGACATGGAATGATTTTTTCCTTGTTCTAACATGCTTATATTAGAGTTTGTTCATTTTATTTAAACAATTTGATTATAAATTATTTGAACAAGCTGCTTTTGATATCTTTGAATTTGGGAAATTATGTTACAGATTAAACTATTAATTTTTTGTTGATGCTGTTGAGTACTAGTTCTTTTTTGATATCTTTGAATTTGGATTATATTGTACTTTTTATTATTATTTTGAATTCTCTTTAACATAATTTTTGGGAGTGAAATTTGTTTAAATTTAAATTACAGAAAGTTTGTATTTTTTATTTTAAAAAAATGTAATTAAATGGGCTAGAGAGCCAACCCGTTTACCCACCAACCCGTGGTGGGTCGGGCCGGGTTCAAGTTTTTCTGGCTCGCTAATAAATGATTCGGGTTGAGTTGGCTCACTAAGTGACCAACCCGTGGTGGGCCGA
>CP144697.1:829233-851733 GCA_036885675.1 Vigna mungo | reverse complement strand
TCATAATGCTTAATGCTTAATGCTTAATCCTTAATAATGCTTAATATTCTTATATGCTTAGATGCATAAATGTTTAAATGCTTAATGCTTAAATTCTTAAATGCTTAATACTTAATGCTTAATCCTTAATAATGCTTAATATGCATATATGCTTATATGCGTAAATATTTAAATGCCGATATGCTTAAATGCTTAAATTCTTAAATGCTTAAATTGTTAAATGTTTAATGCGTAATTCTTAGTTATTAATGCTCAATGCATAATGCTTAATACTTAATCCTTAATGCTTAATGCTTAATGCTTCATGCGTAATGCTTAATAATGATTAATATGCTTATACCCTTATATGCTTAAATGTTTAAATGCTTAAATGCTTAAATTCCTAAATGCTTAAAATGCTTAAATGCTTAAATATTTAATGCATAATGCATAATGCTTAGTGCTTAATGCTTAATTCTTAATGCTTAATTCTGAATATGCTTATAAGCTTATATGCTTACATTCTTAAATGCTTAAATGGTAAAATGCCTAAATGCTTAAATGCTTAATGCTTAAATGCCTAATGCTTAATGCTTAATGCTTAATTCATAATGTTTAATGGTTCATGCTTAATGCTTCATGCTTAATGCTTCAGGCTTAATCCTTAATAATGATTAATATGCTTATATGCTTATATGCTTAAATGTTTAAATGCTTAAATGCTTAATTGCTTAAATGCTTAAATTTCTAAATGCTTAAAATGCTTATGTGCTTAAATGCTTAAATGCTTAAATGCCTAAATGCTTAAATCCTTAAATGCTTAATGCTTGTTTCATGATTCTTAATGCTTGATATGCTTATATGCTTATATGATTAAATGTTTAAATGCTTAAATCCATAATGCTTAATACTTAATGCTTCATGCTTAAACCTTAATAATGCTAAATATGCTTATAAGCTTATATGCTTAAATGTTTAAATGCTTAAATGCTTAAATGCTTAAATGCTTAAATGCTTTAAAGCTTAAATGCTTAAATGCTTTAAAGCTTAAATGCTTAAATGCTTAAAGGCTTAAATGCTTGAATGCTTAATATTGAATGCTTAATGCTTAATGATTAATCCTTAATAATGCTTAACATGCTTATATTCTTATATGTTTAAATGTTAAATTACTTAAATGTTTAAATAATTATATTCTTAAATGCTTAAATGGTTAAATGCTTAAATGCCTAATGCTTAATTCTTAATGCTTAATGCTTAATACTTAATGCTTAAAGCTTAATGCTTAATACTTAATGGTTAATGCTTAATGCGTAATGCTTCATGCTTACTGCTTCATCCTTAATCCTTAACAATGCTTAATATGCTTATAACCTTATATGCATAAAGGTTTAAATGCTTAAATTCTTAATGCCTAAATGCTTACATGCTTAAATGCTTTAATTCCTAAATACTTAAAATGCTTACATGCTTAATGCTTAACGCGTTAAAGCTTCATGCATAATGCTTAATGCTTCGTGCCTAATGCTTCATGCTTAATGCTTCATGTCTAATGCTTCATGCTTAATCCTTAATAATGCTTATTATGCTTATACCGTAATATGCTTAAATGTTTAAATTATTAAATGCTTAAATGCATAAATTCCTAAATGCTAAAAATGCTTAAATCCATAATGCTTAATACTTAATGTTTAATGCTTAATATGCATATAAGCTTATATGCTTATATGCTTAAATGATTAAATGCTTATATGCTTAAATGCTGAAATGCTTAAATGCTTAAACGCTTAAATGCTTAATACTTAGTAGTTAATGATTAATGATTAATCCTTAATAATGCTTAATATGCTAATATGCTTATATGCTTAAATGCTTAAATAAAGAAATTCTAAAATGTTTAATGCTTAATGCTTAATTTTTCATGCTTAATGCTTAATAATGATTAATTTTCTTCTACCCTTATATGCTTAAATGTTTAAAAGCTTAAATTCCTAAATGCATAAAATGGTTACATGCTTAAATGCTTAATGCTTACTGCTTAATGCTTAATATGCTTATAAGCTTATATATGCTTATATGCTTCAATTATTAAATGCTTAAATGCCTAAATGCTTAAATGCTTAAATACATAATGCCTAAATGCTTAATGCTTAATGCTTAATTCTTAATGCTTCATCCCTAAGCCTTAATAATGCTTAATATGCTTATATGCTTAGATGTTTAAATGCTTAAATGCTTAAATGCTTAAATTCATAAATGCTTTATATGCTTAAATGCTTAATGCTTAATATGCTTTTAAGCTTATGTGCTTAAAAGCTTAACTTCTTAAATGCTTCAATTCTTAAATGGTTAAATGCTTAAGGTCTTAAATGCTTTAATGCTTAAATTCCTAAATACTTTAAATGCTTAAATGCTTAATTCTTAATATGCTTATAAGCTTATGTGCTTAAATGCTTCAATGCTTAAATGGTTAAATGCTTAATCCTTGATGCTTAATGCCTAATGCTTGGTGCGTAATGCATTAATGCTTCATTCTTAATGTTTCATGTTTAAATGCTTATTCCTTAATAAGTATTAATATGCTTATAACCTTATATGCTTAAATGTTTAATTGCTTAAATGCTTAAATTCCTAAATGCTTAAATGCTTAACGGCTTAAAAGCTAAAATGCGTAAATGCTTAAATGCTTAAATTCTTAAATGCTTAAATGCTTAAATGCCTAAATGCTTAAATGCTTAAATAGATAATGCTTAAATGCTTAATGCTTAATTCTTAATGCTTCATCCCTAATCCTTAATAATACTTAATATGCTTATATGCTTATATGCTTAGATTTTTAAATGCTTAAATTCATAAATGCTTTATATGCTTAAATGCTTAAATGCTTAATGCTTAATATGCTTTTAAGCTTATGTGCTTAAATGCTTAACTTCTTAAATGCTTCAATTCTTAAATGCTTAAAATCTTAAAGTCTTAAATGCTTTAATGCTTAAATTCCTAAATACTTTAAATGCTTAAATGCTTAATGCTTAATATGCTTATAAGCTTATGTGCTTAAATGCTTAAATGCTTCAATGCTTAAATGCTTAATCCTTGATGCTTAATGCCTAATGCTTGGTGCGTAATGCTTAATGCTTCATTCTTAATGTTTCATGTTTAAATGCTTATTCCTTAATAAGTATTAACATGCTTATAACCTTATATGCTTAAATATTTAATTGCTTAAATGCTTAAATTCCTAAATGCTTAAATGCTTAACGGCTTAAAAGCTAAAATGCTTAAATGCATAAATTCTTAAATGCTTAAAGGCTTAATGCTTAAATCCTTAAATGCTTAAATGCTTAATACTTAATGCTTAATGCTTAATGCTTAATGCTTATTGCTTAATCCTTAATAATGCTTAATACGCTTATATGCTTACATGTTAAAATGGTTAAATGCTTAAATAAATAAATTCTTAAATTCTAAAGCTTAATGCTTAATACTTAATGCTTAATACTGAATGCTTCATGCTTAATGCTTCATGCTTAATCCTTAATAATGCTTAATATGCTTATACCATTATATGCATAAAGGTTTAAATGCTTAAATGCTTCAAAGCTTATATGCTTAAATGCTTAAATTCCTAAATGCTTAAAATGCTTAAATACTTAAATGCTTAAATGCTTAAATGCTTGATGCTTAATGCTTAATGCTTCATGCCTAATGCTTCATGCTTAATGCTTCATGCTTAATGCTTCATGCTTAATGCTTCATGCCTAATGCTTCATGCCTAATGTTCATGCTTAATCCTTAATAATGCTTAATATGCTTATACCCTAATATCCTTAAATGTTTAAATGCTTAAATGCTTAAAATGCTTAAATGCTTAAATGCTTAATGCTTAGTGCTTAATTCATAAAGGTTTAAAATGCTTAAATTTTTAAATGCATAATCCCTAATATGCTTAATAGCTATATGCTTAAATGTTTAAATGCATAAATGCTTAAATGCTTAAATTCCTAAATGCTTAAAATTCTTGAATGCTTAAATACTTAATGCTTAATGTTTAATGTTTAATGCTTAATGATTAATGCTTAATGCTTCATATGCTTATAAGCTTATATGCTTAAATGGTTAAAAGCTTAAATGCTTATATGCTTAAATGCTTAAATGCTTAAATGCTTTAATGCTTAATGCTTAATGCTTAATTCTTCATGCTTATCCTTAATAATGCTTAATATCCTTATATGCTTTAATGTTTAAAATGCATAAATGCTTAAATTCTTAAATGCTTAAATGTTTAAAGGCTTAAATCCTTAAATTCTTTAATGCTTACATGCTTAATACATAAATTTTAATGCTTAATGCTTAATGCTTCAAGTTTAATCCTTAATAATGCTTAATATGCCTATATGCTTAAATGTTTAAATGCTTAAATGTTTAAATTCTTAAAGGCTTAATTGGTTAAATATTTAAATACTTAATCCTTAATATGCTTATAAGCTTATATGCTTAAATGCTTAAATCCTTAAATGCTTAAATGCTTAAAGGCTTAAATGCTTATATTCTTAAATGCTTAAATTCTTAATGCTTATTGCTTAATGCTTAATTCATAATGCTTAATGCTTAATGCTTAATCCTTAATAATGCTTAATATTCTTATATGTTTATATGCTTAAATGTTTAAATGCTTCATGCTTAAATTCTTAAATGGTTAAATGCTTAAATGCTTAATACTTAATGCTTAATGTTTAATCCTTAATAATGCTTAATATGCATATATGCTTATATGCTTAAATGTTTAAATGCCTATATGCTTAAATGCTTAAATTCTTAAATTCTTAAATGGTTAAATGTTTAATGCGTAATTCTTAATTATTAATGCTCAATGCATAATGCTTAATACTTAATCCTTAATGCTTAATGCTTAATGCTTCATGCTTAATGCTTATTGATGATTAATATGCTTATACCCTTATATGCTTAAATGTTTAAATGCTTAAATGTTTAAATTCCTAAATGCTTAAATGCTTAAATATTTAATGCATAATGCATAGTTCTTAGTGCTTAATGCTTAATTCTTAATGCTTAATTCTGAATATGCTTATAAGCTTATATGCTTAAATTCTTAAATGATTAAATGGTTAAATGCCTAAATGCTTAAATGCTTAATGGTTAAATGCTTAATGCTTAATCCTTAATTCTTAATTCTTAATGTTTAATGCTTCATGCTTAATGCTTCAAGCTTAATCCTTAATAATGCTTAATATGCTTATATGCTTAAATGTTTAAATGCTTAAATGCTTAAATTTCTAAATGCTTAAAATGCTTATGTGCTTAAATGCTTAATGTTTACTGCATAATGCTTAATGCTTAAGATACTTATAAGCTTATGTGCTTCAATGCTTAAATCCCTAAACGCTTAAATGCTTAAATAGATAATGCTTAAATGCTTAATGCTTAATGCTTAATTCTTAATGCTTCATCCCTAATCCTTAATAATCCTTAATAATGCTTAATATGCTTATATGCTTAGATGTTTAAATGCTTAAATCATTAAATGCTTAAATTCATAAATGCTTTATATGCTTAAATGCTTAAATGCTTAATGCTTAATATGCTTTTAAGCTTATGTGCTTAAATGCTTAACTTCTTAAATGCTTCAATTCTTAAATGCTTAAATGCTTAAAGTCTTAAATGCTTTAATGCTTAAATTCCTAAATACTGAAAATGCTTAAATGCTTAATGCTTAATATGCTTATAAGCTTATGTGCTTAAATGCTTAAATGCTTCAATGCTTAAATGCTTAAATGCTTAATCCTTGATGCTTAATGCCTAATGCTTGGTGCATAATGCTTAATGCTTCAATCTTAATGTTTCATGTTTAAATGCTTATTCCTTAATAAGTATTAATATGCTTATAACCTTATATGCTTAAATGTTTAATTGCTTAAATGCTTAAATTCCTAAATGCTTAAATGCTTAACGGCTTAAAAGCTAAAATGCTTAAATGCATAAATTCTTAAATGCTTAAAGGCTTAATGCTTAAATCCTTAAATGCTTAAATGCTTAATACTTAATGCTGAATGCTTAATGCTTAATGCTTAATGCTTATTGCTTAATCCTTAATAATGCTTAATACGCTTATATGCTTACATGTTAAAATTGTTAAATGCTTAAATAAATAAATTCTTAAATTCTTAATGCTTAATGCTTAATACTTAATGCTTAATACTGAATGCTTCATGCTTAATGATTCATGCTTAATCCTTAATAATGCTTAATATGCTTATACCCTTATATGCATAAAGGTTTAAATGCTTAAATGCTTCAAAGCTTATATGCTTAAATGCTTAAATTCCTAAATGCTTAAAATGCTTAAATGCTTAAATGCTTAAATGCTTAATGCTTAATGCTTAATGCTTAATGCTTCATGCCTAATGCTTCATGCTTAATGCTTCATGCTTAATGCTTCATGCTTAATGCTTCATGCCTAATGCTTCATGCCTAATGTTCATGCTTAATCCTTAATAATGCTTAATATGCTTATACCCTAATATCCTTAAATGTTTAAATGCTTAAATGCTTAAAATACTTAAATGCTTAATGCTTAGTGCTTAATTCATAAAGGTTTAAAATGCTTAAATTTTTAAATGCATAATCCCTAATATGCTTATTAGCTATATGCTTAAATGTTTAAATGTATAAATGCTTAAATGCTTAAATTCCTAAATGCTTAAAATCCTTGAATGCTTAAATACTTAATGCTTAATGTTTAATGTTTAATGCTTAATGCTTCATATGCTTATAAGCTTATATGCTTAAATGGTTAAAATCTTAAATGCTTATATGCTTAAGTGCTTAAATGCTTAAATGCTTAAATGCTTAAATGCTTAAATGCTTAATGCTTAATGCTTAATTCTTCATGCTTAATCCTTAATAATGGTTAATATCCTTATATGCTTTAAGGTTTAAAATGCATAAATTGTTAAATTCTTAAATGCTTAAATGTTTAGAGGCTTAAGTCCTTAAATTCTTTAATGCTTAGATGCTTAATACTTAAATTTTAATGCTTAATTCTTAATGCTTAATGCTTAATGCTTCAAGCTTAATCCTTAATAATGCTTAATATGCCATATGCTTAAATGTTTAAATGCTTAAATGTTTAAATTCTTAAAGGCTTAATTGGTTAAATATTTAAATACTTAATCCTTAATATGCTTATAAGCTTATATGCTTAAATGCTTAAATCCTTAAATGCTTAAATGCTTAAAGGCTTAAATGCTTAATGCTTATTGCTTAATGCTTAATTCATTATGCTTAATCCTTAATAATGCTTAATATTCTTATATGTTTATATGCTTAAATGTTTAAATGCTTATTCCTTAATAAGTACTAATATGCTTATAACCTTATATGCTTAAATGTTTAATTGCTTAAATGCTTAAATTCCTAAATGCTTAAATGCTTAACGGCTTAAAAGCTAAAATGCGTAAATGCTTAAATGCTTAAATTCTTAAATGCTTAAATGCTTAAATGCCTAAATGCTTAAATGCTTAAATAGATAATGCTTAAATGCTTAATGCTTAATGCTTAATTCTTAATGCTTCATCCCTAATCCTTAATAATGCTTAATATGCTTATATGCTTAGATGTTTAAATGCTTAAATGATTAAATGATTAAATTCATAAATGCTTTATATGCTTAAATGCTTAAATGCTTAATGCTTAATATGCTTTTAAGCTTATGTGCTTAAATTCTTAACTTCTTAAATGCTTCAATTCTTAAATGCTTAAATGCTTAAAGTCTTAAATGCTTTAATACTTAAATTCCTAAATACTTTAAATGCTTAAATGCATAATGCTTAATATGCTTATAAGCTTATGTGCTTAAATGCTTAAATGCTTCAATGCTTAAATGCTTAAATGCTTAATCCTTGATGCTTAATGCCTAATGCTTGGTGCGTAATGCTTAATGCTTCATTCTTAATGTTTCATGTTTAAATGCTTATTCCTTAATAAGTATTAATATGCTTATAACCTTATATGCTTAAATGTTTAATTGCTTAAATGTTTAAATTCCTAAATGCTTAAATGCTTAACGGCTTAAAAGCTAAAATGCTTAAATGCATAAATTCTTAAATGCTTAAAGGCTTAATGCTTAAATCCTTAAATGCTTAAATTCTTAATACTTAATGCTTAATGCTTAATGCTTAATGCTTAATAATGCTTAATACGCTTATATGCTTACATGTTAAAATGGTTAAATGCTTAAATAAATAAATTCTTAAATTCTAAAGCTTAATGCTTAATACTTAATGCTTAATACTGAATGCTTCATGTTTAATGCTTCATGCTTAATCCTTAATAATGCTTAATATGCTTATACCCTTATATGCATAAAGGTTTAAATGCTTAAATGCTTCAAAGCTTATATGCTTAAATGCTTAAATTCCAAAATGCTTAAAAAGCTTAAATGCTTAAATGCTTAAATGCTTGATGCTTAATGCTTAATGCTTAATGCTTCATGCCTAATGCTTCATGCTTAATGCTTCATGCCTAATGCTTCATGCTTAATGCTTCATGCTTAATGCTTCATGCCTAATGCTTCATGCCTAATGTTCATGCTTAATCCTTAATAATGCTTAATATGCTTATACCCTAATATCCTTAAATGTTTAAATGCTTAAAATGCTTAAATGCTTAATGCTTAGTGCTTAATTCATAAAGGTTTGAAATGCTTAAATTTTTAAATGCATAATCCCTAATATGCTTATTAGCTATATGCTTAAATGTTTAAATGTATAAATGCTTAAATGCTTAAATTCCTAAATGCTTAAAATGCTTGAATGCTTAAATACTTAATGCTTAATGTTTAATGTTTAATGCTTAACGATTAATGCTTAATGCTTCATATGCTTATAAGCTTATATGCTTAAATGGTTAAAAGCTTAAATGCTTATATCCTTAAATGCTTAAATGCTTAAATGCTTAAATGCTTAAATGCTTAATGCTTAATGCTTAATTCTTCATGCTTAATCCTTAATAATGCTTAAATGTTTAAATGCTTAATGCTTAAATTCTTAAATGGTTAAATGCTTAAATGCTTAAATGCTTAATACTTAATGCTTAATGCTTAATCCTTAATAATGCTTAATATGCATATATGCTTAAATGTTTAAATGCCTATATGCTTAAATGCTTAAATTCTTAAATGCTTAAATGGTTAAATGTTTAATGCGTAATTCTTAATTATTAATGCTCAATCCATAATGCTTAATACTTAATCCTCAATGCTTAATGCTTAATGCTTCATGCTTAATGCTTAATAATGATTAATATGCTTATACCCTTATATGCTTAAATGTTTAAATGCTTAAATGTTTAAATTCCTAAATGCTTAAAATGCTTAAATATTTAATGCATAATGCATAATGCTTAGTGCTTAATGCTTAATTCTGAATATGCTTATAAGCTTATATGCTTAAATTCTTAAATGCTTAAATGCTTAATGGTTAAATGCTTAATGCTTAATCCTTAATTCTTAATTCTAAATGTTTAATGCTTCATGCTTAATGCTTCAGGCTTAATCCTTAATAATGCTTAATATGCTTATATGCTTATATGCTTAAATGTTTAAATGGTGAAATGCTTAAATTGCTTAAATGCTTAAATTTCTAAATGCTTAAAATGCTTGTGTGCTTAAATGCTTAAATGCTTAATGTTTACTGCATAATGCTTAATGCTTAAGATACTTATAAGCTTATGTGCTTCAATGCTTAAATGCCTAAATACTTAAATCCTTAAATGCTTAATGCTTATTGCACGATTCTTATTGCTTAATGCGTGATGCGTAATGCTTAATGTTTCATGCTTAATGCTTCGTGCTTAATCCTTAATAATGCTTAATAAGCTTAAATGTTTGTTTAAATGCCTAAATGCTTAAATGCTTAAATTTTTAAATTCTTATATGGTTAAATGCTTAGTGCTTAATGCTTAATGCTTAATGCTTAATTATTAAGGCTTAATGCTTAAAGCTAAATACTTAATGATTACTTCTTAATGATTAATGCTTAATGCTTCATGCTTAATGCTTAATAATAATTAATATGCTTAATTGTTTAAATGCTTAAAGGCTTAAATTCTTAAATGCTTAATACTTAATAATGCTTAATATGCTTATATGCTTATATGATTAAATGTTTAAATGCTTAAATCCAAAATGCTTAATGCTTAATACTTCATGCTTAATCCTTAATAATGCTAAATATGCTTATAAGCTTATATGCTTAAATGTTTAAATGCTTAAATGCTTAAATGCTTAAATGCTTAAAAGCTTAAATGCTTAAATGCTTAAGTGCTTAAAGGCTTAAATGCTTAAATTCTTAATTCTGAATGCTTAATGCTTAATGCTTAATGCTTAATGCTTAATGATTAATCCTTAATAATGCTTAACATGCTTATATTCTTATATGTTTAAATGTTAAATTGCTTAAATATTTAAATAATTATATTCTTAAATGCTTAAATGGTGAAATGCTTAATGCTTAATGCTTAATACTTAATGGTTAATGCTTAATGCTTAATGCTTAATGCTTCATGCTTACCGCTTCATCCTTAATCCTTAACAATGCTTAATATGCTTATAACCTTATATGCATAAAGGTTTAAAGTCTTAAATTCATAATGCCTAAATGCTTACATGCTTAAATTCTTTAATTCCTAAATGCTTAAAATGCTTAAATGCTTAATGGTTAATGCTTAATGCTTAAAGCTTCATGCATAATGTTTAATGCCTAATGCTTCATGCTTAATGCTTCATCTATAATGCTTCATGCTTAATCCTTAATAATGCTTAATATGCTTATACCCTAATATGCTTAAATGTTTAAATGATTAAATGCTTAAATGCATAAATTCCTAACTACTAAAAATGCTAAATGCGTAAATGCTTGAATGCTTGAATGCTTAAATGCTTAATAGCTTATATATGCTTAAATGATTAAATGCTTATATGCTGAAATGCTTAAATGCTTAAATGCTTAAATGCTTAAATGCTTAAATGCTTAAATGCTTAAATGCTTAGTACTTAATCCTTAATGCTTAATGATTAATCCTTAATAATGCTTAATATGCTAATATGCTTATATGCTTAAATGCTTAAATAAAGAAATTCTAAAATGCTTAATGCTTAATGCTTAATTTTTCATGCTTAATGCTTAATAATGATTAATTTGCTTCTACCCTTATATGCTTAAATGTTTAAATGCTTAAATGCTTAAATGCTTAAATTCCTAAATGCATAAATGGTTACATGCTTAAATGCTTAAATGCTTAATGCTTACTGCTTAATGCTTAATGTTTAATATGCTTATAAGCTTATATATTCTTATATGCTTCAATAATTAAATGATTAAATGCTTAAATGCTTAAATGCCTAAATGCTTAAACGCTTAAATGCTTAATGCTTAAATGCTTAATGCTTAATTCTTAATTCTTAATGCTTCATGCTTAATCCTTAATAATTCTTAATATGCTTATATGCTTATATGCTTAGATGTTTAAATGCTTAAATGCTTAAATTCATAAATTCTTTATATGCTTAAATGCTTAATGCTTAATATGCTTATAAGCTTATGTGCTTAAATGCTTAACTTCTTAAATGCTTCAATTCTTAAATGCTTAAAGTCTTAAATGCTTTAATGCTTAAATTCCTAAATACTTTAAATGCTTAAATGCTTAATGCTTAATATGCTTATAAGCTTATGTGCTTTAATGGTTAATTTCTTGAATGCTTAAATGCTTCAATGCTTAAATGCTTAATCCTTGATGCTTAATTGCCTAATGCTTGATGCGTAATGCATAATGCTTCATTCTTAACTGTTTCATGTTTAAATGCTTAATCCTTAATAATTATTAATATGCTTGTACCCTTATATGCATAATGGTTTAAATGCTTCAATGCTTAAAAGCTTATATGCTTAAAGGCTTAAATTCCTAAATGCTTAAAATGCTTAAATGCTTAATGCTTGATGCTTCATGCTTAATGCTTCATGCCTAATGCTTCATGCTTAATCCTTAATAATGCTTAATATGCTTCTACCCTAATATCCTTAAATGCTTAAAATGCTTAAATGCATAATCCTTAATATGCTTATTAGCTATATGCCTAAATGGTTAAATGCATAAATGCTTAAATTCTTAAAATGCTTGAATGCTTAAATACTTAATGCTTAATATTTAATTTTTAATCCTTAATGATTAATGCTTAATGCTTAATATGCTTATAAGCTTATAAGCTTATAAGCTTATATGCTTAAATGGTTAAATGCTTAAATGCTTAAATGTTTAATGCTTAATGCTTAATTCTTCATGCTTAATCCTTAATAATGCTTATATCCTTTAATGTTTAAAATGCTTAAATGCTTAAATTCTTAAATGCTTAAATGTTTAGAGGCATAATTCCTTAATTGCCTTAATGCTTAGATGCTTAATACTTAAGTTTTAATGCTTAATTCTTAATGTTTTATGCTTAATCCTTAGTAATGATTAATATGCTTATATGTTAAAATGGTTAAATGCTTAAATAAATAAATTCTTAAATTCTTAATGCTTAATGCTTAATAATGCTTATACCCTTATATGCTTAATTGCTTCAATGCTTAAAGGCTTAAATGCTTAAATGCTTAATACTGAATAATGCTTAATATGCTTATATGCTTATATGATTAAATGTTTAAATGCCTAAATCCATAATGCTTAATGCTTAATTCTTCATGCTTAAACCTTAATAATGCTATATATGCTTATAAGCTTATATGCTTAAATGTTTAAATAATTAAATGTTGAAATGCTTCAATGCTTAAATGCTTAAATTCTTACATGCTTAAAGGCTTGAAAGCTTAAATGCTTAAAGGCTTAAATGCTTAAATGCTTAATACTTAATGCTTAATGCTTAAAGATTAATCCTTAATAATGCTTAACATGCTTATATTCTTATCTGCTTAAATGTTTAATTGCTTAAATGTTTAAATAATTATGTTCTTAAATGCTTAAATGGTTAAATGCTTAAATGCTTTATGCTTAATGCTTAATTCTTAATGCTTAATGCCTAACGCTTAATACTTAATACTTAATGCTTAATGCTTAATGCTTAATGCTTAATGCTTAATACTTAATGGTTAATGCTTAATGCTTAATGCTTCATGCTTACTGCTTCATCCTTAATCCTTAACAATGCTTAATATGCTTATAACCTTATATGCATAAAGGTTTAAATGCTTAAATTCTTAAATGCCGAAATGCTTAATGATTAAGTGTTTTATTTCCTAAATGCTTAAAATACTTAAATGCTTAATGCTTAATTCTTCAAGCTTCATGCATAATGTTTAATGCTTCACACTTAAGGCTTCATGCCTAATTCTTCATGCTTAATGTTTCATATCTAATGCTTCATGCTTAATCCTTAATAATGCATAATATGCTTATATCCTAATATGCTTAAATATTTAAATGATTAAATGCTTAAATGCATAAATTCCTAAATGCTAAAAATGCTTAAATGCTTAAATGCTTAATGCTTAATATGCTTATAAACTTATATGCTTATATGCTTAAATGATTAAATGCTGAAATGCTGAAATGCTTAAATGCTTAATACTTAATGCTTAATGCTTAATGATTAATCCTTAATAATGCTTAATATGCTAATATGCTTATATGCTTAAATGCTTAAATAAAGAAATTCTAAAATGCTTAATGCTTAATGCTTAATTTTTCATGCTTAACGCTTAATAATGATTAATTTTCTTCTAGCCTTATATGTTTATATGTTAAATGCTTAAATGCTTAAATGCTTAAATGCTAAATTCTTAAATGCATAAAATGGTTACATGCTTAAATGCTTAATGCTTAATGTTTAATATGCTTATAAGCTTATATATTCTTATATGCTTCAATTATTAAATGCTTAAATGCTTAATGCTTAAATGCCTAAATGCTTAAACGCTTAAATGCTTAATGCTTAAATGCTTAATTCTTAATTCTTAATTCTTCATGCTTAATCCTTAATAATGCTTAATATGCTTATATGCTTAAATGCTTAATGCTTTATATGCTTATAAAGCTTATGTGCTTAAATGCTTAACTTCTTAAATGCTTTAATTCTTAAATGATTAATTGCTTAAAGTCTTAAATACTTTATTGCTTAAATTCCTAAATTCTTTAAATGCTTAAATTCTTAATGCTTAATATGCTTATAAGCTTATGTGCTTAAATGCTTAATTTCTTGAATGCTTAAATGCTTCAATGCTTAATCCTTGATTCTTAATGCTTCATTCTTAATGTTTGATGTTTAAATGCTTAATCCTTAATAATTATTAATATGCTTATAACCTTATATGCTTAAATGTTTAATTGCTTAAATGCTTAAATTCCTAAATGCTTAAATGCTTAACGGCTTAAATGCTATAATGCTTGAAAACTTAAATGCTTAAATTCTTAAATGCTTAAAGGCTTAATGCTGAAATCCTTAAATGCTTAATACTTAATGCTTAATGCTTAATGCTTAATGCATATTACTTAATCCTTAATATGCTTAATACGCTTATATGCTTATATGTTAAAATGGTTAAATGTTTAAATAAATAAATTCTTAGTGCTTAATGCTTAATACTTAATGCTTATTACTTAATGCTTAATGCTTAAATGCTTCATGCTTAATCCTTAATAATGCTTAATATGCTTATACCCTTAGATGCATAAATGCTTAAAAGCTTATATGCTTAAATGCTTAAATTCCTAAATGCTTAAAATGCTTAAATGCTTAAATGCTTAATGCTTAATGCTTAATGCTTCATGCCTAATGCTTCATGCTTAATGCTTCATGCCTAATGCTTCATGCTTAATGCTTCATGCCTAATGTTCATGGTTAACCCTTAATCATGCTTAATATGGTTATACCCTAATATCCTTAAATGTTTAAATTCTTAAAAGCTTAATGCTTAAATGCTTAAATGCTTAAAAGCTTAAATGCTTAAATGCTTAAATGTTTAAATGCTTAATTGCTTTAATGCTTAATGCTTAAATGCATAATGCTTAATGCTTCATGCTTAATTCTTCAAGCTTAATGCTTCATACTTAATGTTTCAAGCTTTATCCTTAATAATGCTTAATTCTTCAACCTTAATGCTTCATGCTTAATGTTTAAAGCTTAATCCTTAATAATGCTTAATATTCTTATATGCTTAAATGCTTAAATGTTTCAATGCTAAAATGCTTTAAATACTTAAATTATTAAAGGCTTAAAATGCTTAAAATTTTAAATGCATAATCCTATATGCTTATTAGCTATATGCTTAAATGGTTAAATGCATAAAGGCTTAAATGCTTAAATTCCTAAATGCTTAAAATGCTTGAATGCTTAAATACTTAATGCTTAATGTTTAATGCTTAATGATTAAGGCTTAATGCTTAATATGCTTATAAGCTTATATGCTTAAATGGTTAACTGGTTAAAGGCTTAAATGCTTAATGCTTAATGCTTAATTCTTCATGCTTAATCCTTAATAATGATGCTTAATACGCTTATATGCTTTAATGTTTAAAATGCTTAAATGCTTAAATTCTTAAATGCTTAAATGTTTAGAGGCTTAAATCCTTAAATGCATTAATGCTTAGATGCTTAATACTTAAATTTTAATGCTTAATTCGTAATGCTTTATGCTTAATCCTTAATAATGATTAATATGCTTTATATGTTAAAATGGTTAAATGCTTAAATAAATAAATTCCTAAATTCTTAATGCTTAATAATGCTTATATCCTTATATGCCTAATTGTTTAAATGCTTACATGCTTAAAGCCTTAAATGCTTAATACTTAATAATGCTTAATATGCTTATATGCTTATATGATTAAATGTTGAAATGCTTAAATCCATAATGCTTAATGCTTAATGCTTCATGCTTAAACCTTAATAATGCTAAATATGCTTATATGCTTAAATGTTTAAATGCTGAAATGCTTCAATGCTTAAATGCTTAAATGCTTAAAGGCTTAAATGCTTAAATGCTTAAAGGCTTAAATGCTTAATACTTAATGCTTAATGCTTAATGATTAATCCTTAATAATGCTTAACATGCTTATATTCTTATATGCTTAAATGTTTAATTGCTTAAATGTTTAAATAATTATATTCTTAAATGCTTAAATGCTTTATGCTTAATGCTTAACTCTTAATGCTTAATACTTAACGGTTAATACTTAATACTTAATGCTTAATGCTTAATGCTTAATACCTAAAGGTTAATGCTTAATGCTTAATGCTTCATGCTTACTACTTCATCCTTAATCCTTAACAATGTTTAATATTCTTATAACCTTATATGCATAAAGGTTTAAATGCTTAAATTCTTAAATGCTTAAATGCTTACATGCTTAAATGCTTTAATTCCTAAATGCTTAAAATGCTTAAATGCTTAATGCTTAATGCTTAAATCTTCATGCATAATGCTTAATGCTTCATGCCTAAAGCTTCATGCTTAATGCTTCATATCTAATGCTTCTTGCTTAATCCGTAATAATGCATAATATGCTTATACCCTAATATGCTTAAATGTTTAAATGATTAAATGCTTAAATGCATAAATTCCTAAATGCTAAAAATGCTTAAATGGTTAAATGCTTCAATGCTTAATGCTTAATGCTTAAATTATTAAATGCTTATATGCTTAAATGCTTCAATGCTGAAATGCTTAAATGCTTAATACTTAATACTTAATGCTTAATGAATCATCCTTAATAATGCTTAATATGCTAATATGCTTATATGGTTAAATGCTTAAATAAAGAAATTCTGAAATGCTTAATGCTTAATGCTTAAATTTTCATGCTTAATGCTTAATAATGATTAATTTGCTTCTACCCTTATATGCTTAAATTTTTAAATCCTTAAATGCTTAAATGCTTAAATTCCGAAATTCATAAAATTGTTACATGCTTAAATGCTTAATGCTTACTGCTTAATGCTTAATGCTTAATATGCTTATAAGCTTATATATGCTTATATGCTTCAATTATTAAATGCTTAAATGCTTAAATGCCTAAATGCTTAAACGCTTAAATGCTTAATGCTTAAATGCTTAATGCTTAATTCTTAATTCTTAATGCTTCATGCTTAATCCTTAATAATGTTTAATATGCTTATACCCTTATATGCATAAAGGTTTAAATGCTTAACTGCTTATATGCTTAAATGCTTAAATTCCTAAATGCTTAAAATGCTTAAATGCTTAAATGCTTAAATGGTTAATGCTTCATTGTTAATCCTTAATAATGCTTAATATGCTTATACCCTTATATTCATAAAGGTTTAAATGCTTAAATGCTTATTTGCTTCAGTGCTTGAATTCCTAATTGCTTAAATGCTTAAATTCATAAATACTTTATATGCTTATAAGCTTATGTGCTTAAATGCTTAACTTCTTAAATGCTTAAATTCTTTAATGCTTAAAGTCTTAAATTCTTTAATGCTTAAATTTCTAAGTACTTTAAATGCTTAAATGATTAATGCTTAATGCTTAATATGCTTATAAGCTTATGTGCTTAAATGCTTAATTTCTTAAATGTTTCAATCCTTCAATGCTTAAATGCTTAAATGCTTAAATCCTTATTCCTTGATGCTTAATGCCTAATGCTTGATGCGTAATGCTTAATGCTGCATGATTAATGTTTCGTGTTTAAATGCTTACTCCTTAATAATTATTAATATGCTTATAACCTTATATGCTTAAATGTTTATTTGCTTAAATGCTTAAATTCCTAAATGCGTGCTTAACGGATTAAATGCTAAAATGCTTAAAAACTTAAATGCTTAAATGCTTAAATTCTTAAATGCTTAAAGGCTTAAATGGTTAAATTCTTAAATGCTTAAATGCTTTATACTTAATGCTTAAATCTTAATGCATAACGCTTATTGCTTAATCCTGAATAATGCTTAATATGCTTATATGCTTATATGTTAAAATGATTAAATGCTTAAATAAATAAATTCTTAAATTCTTAATGCTTAATGCTTAATACTTAATGCTTAATACTTAATGCTTCATGCTTAATCCTTAATAATGCTTAATATGCTTATACCATTATATGCATAAAAGTTTAATTGCTTAAATGCTTAAATGCTTATATGATTAAATTCTTAAATTCCGAAATGCTTAAAATGCTGAAATGCTGAAATGCTTAATGCTTAATGTTTCATGCCTAATGCTTCATGCTTAATGCTTCATGCGTAATGCTTCATGCTTAATGCTTCATGCCTAATGTTCATGCTTAATCCTTAATAATGCTTAATTATCTTATACCCTAACATCCTTAAATGTTTATATTCTTAAATGCTTAAAATTCTTAAATGCTTAATGCTTAATGCTTAATTCTTAATACTTAATATGCTTATAAGCTTATATCCTTAGCTTATATGCTTATATGCTTAAATGCTTAAAAGCTTAAATGCTTAAATGCCTAAATGCTTAAATATTTAATTGCTTAATGCTTAATGCTAAAATGCTTATTGTTTAATGCTTCATGCTTAATTCTTCAAGCTTAATGCTTCATGCTTAAAACCTTAATAATGCTTAATATGCTTATATGCTTAAATGTTTAAATGCTAAAATGCCTAAATACTTAAATTCTTAAAGGCTTAAAATGCTTAAATTTTTAAATGCATAATCCTTAATATGCTTATTTGCTATATGCTTAAATGTTTAAATGCATAAATGCTTAAATGCTTAAATTCTTAAATGCTTAAAATGCTTGAATGGTTAAATACTTAATGTTTAATGTTTAATGCTTAATGATTAATGCTTAATGCTTAAATTGCTTATAAGCTTGTATTCTTAAAAGGTTAAATGCTTAAATGCTTAATGCTTAATTCTTAATGCTTAATATGCTTATAAGCTTATAGATGCTTATATGCTTCAATTATTAAATGCTTAAATGCTTACATACTTAAATGCCTAAATGCTTAAACGCTTAAATGCTTAATGCTTAAACGCTTAAATGCTTAATGCTTAAATGCTTCATGCTTAATGCTTCATGCTTAATGCTTGATGCTTAATCTTTAATAATGCTTAATATGCTTATACCTTATATGCATAAAGTTTTAAATGCTTAAGTGCTTATATGCTTAAATGCTTAAATTCCTAAATGCTTAAAATGCTTAAATGCTTTAATGCTTATTGCTTAATGCTTCATGCTTAATGCTTCATGCTTAATCCTTAATAATGCTTAATATGCTTATACCCTTATATACATAAAGGTTTAAATGCTTAAATGCTTAAATTCCTAAATGCTTAAATTCATAAATGCTTTATATGCTTAAATGCTTCATATTCTTATAAGCTTATGTGCTTAAATGCTTTAATGCTTAATGCTTAATATGGATATAAGCTTATGTACTTAAATGCTTAATTTCTTGAATCCTTCAATGCTTAAATGCTTAAATGCTTAAATGCTTAAATGCTTATTCCTTGATGTTTAATGCCTAATGCTTGATGCGTAATGCTTAATGTTGCATGCTTAATGTTTCATGTTTAAATGCTTAATCCTTAATAATTATTAATATGCTTATAACCTTATATGCTTAAATGTTTATTTGCTTAACGACTCAAATGCTAAAATGCTTAAAAACTTAAATGCTTAAATGCTTAAGTTCTTAAATGCTTAAAGGCTTAAATGATTAAATCCCTAAATGCTTAAATGCTTAAGACTTCATGCTTAAATCCTAATGATTAATGCTTATTGCTTAATCCTTAATCATGCTTAATATGCTTATATGCTTATATGTTAAAATGGTTAAATGCTTAAATATATAAATTCTTAAATTCTTAATGTTTAATGCTTAATACTTAATGCTTAATACTTAATGCTTCATGCTTAATCCATAATAATGCTTAATATGCTTATACCCTTATCTGCATAAAGGCTTAAATGCTTAAATTCCTAAATGCTTAAAATGCTTAAATGCTTAAATGCTTAATACTTAATGCTTCATGCTTCATGCCTAATGCTTCATGCTTAATGCTTTATGGCTAATGCTTCATGCTTAATGCTTCATGCTTAATGCTTCATGCCTAATGCTTCATGCTTAATGCTTCAGGCCTAATGTTCATTCTTAATCCGTAATAATGCTTAATATGCTTATACCCTAATATCCTTAAATGTTTAAATTCTTAAATGCTTAAAATGCTTAAATGCTTAATGCTAAATTCTTAATCCTTAATGTTTAATGCTTAATACTTAATATGCTTATAAGCTTACATCCTTAGCTTATATGTTGATATGCTTATATGCTTAAATGCTTCAATGCTTAAAATCTTAAATGCTTTAAAGCTTAAATGCTTAAATGCCTAAATGCTTTAAATGCTTAATTGCTTAATGCTTAAATGCTTATTGTTTCATGCTTCATGCTTCATGCTTAATTCTTCAAGCTTAATGCTTCATGCTTAATCCTTAATAATGCTTAATATGCTTATATCCTTATATGCTTAAATGTTTAAATGCTAAAATGCTTAAATACTTAAATTCTTAAAGGCTTGAAATGCTTAATCCTTATGCTTAATAGCTATATGCTTAAATGTTTAAATGCATAAATTCTTAAATGCTTAAATTCCTAAATGCTTAAAATGCTTAAATGCTTAAATGGTTAATGCTAAGAATGTTTAGTGCTTAATGATTAATGCTTAATGCTTAATATGCTTATAAGCTTATATGCTTAAATGGTTAAATGCTTAAATGCTTAAATGCCTAAATGCTTAAATGCTTAAATGCTTAATGCTTAATGCTTAATGCTTAATTCTTCATGCTTAATCCTTAATAATGCTTAATATGCTTGTATGCTTATATGCTTTAATATTTAAAATCCTTAAATTCTTAAATGCTTAAAAGCTTAGAGGCTTAAATCCTTAAATTCTTTATTGCTTAGATGCTTAATACTTAAATTTTAATGCTTAATTCTTAATGCTTTATGCTTAATCCTTAATAATGATTAATATGCTTATATGTTAAAATGGTTAAATGCTTAAATAAATAAATTCTTACATTCTTAATGCTTAATGCGTAATACTTAATGCTTAATACTAAATGCTTCATGCTTAATCCTTAATAATGGTTAATATGCTTATACGCTTATATGCATAAAGGTTTAAATGCTTAAATTCTTAAATGCTTAAATGATTCCTAAATGCTTAAAATGCTTAAATGCTTAAATGCTTAAATGCTCAATGTTTAATGCTTAATGCTTCATGCCTAATGTTTCATGCTTAATGCTTGATGCCTAATGCTTCATGCTTAATGTTTCATGCTTAATCCTTAATCATCATGCTTAATATGCTTATACCCTAATATCCTTAAAAGTTTAAATTGTTAAATGTTTACAATGCTTAAATGCTTAAATGCTTAATGCGTAATGCTTAATTTTTAATGCTTAATGCTTAATACTTAATATGCTTATAAGCTTATATACTTATACTTATATGCTTAAATGCTTAAATGCTTAAATGCTGAAAATCTTAAATGTTTAAAAGCTTAAATGCTTAAATGCCTAAATGCTTAAATGCTCAATTGCTTAATGCTTAATGCTTAAATGCTTAATGCTTCATGCTTAATTCTTCAAGATTAATGCTTCATTCTTCATGCTTCATGCTTAATCCTTAAATGTTTAAATGCTTAAATACTTAAAGTCTTAGAGGCTTAAAATGCTTAAATTTTTATGCTTAATCCTTTATAATAATTAATATGCTTATATGTTAAAATGGTTAAATGCTTAAATAAATAAATTCTTAAATTCTTAATGCTTAGTGCTTAAAACTTAATGCTTAATACTTAATGCTTCATGCTTAATCCTTAATAATGCATAATATGCTTATACCCTTATATGCATAAACGTTTAAATGCTTAAATGCTTAAATTCCTAAATGCTTAAATGCTTAAATGCTTAATGCTTAATGCTTCATGCCTAATGCTTCATGCTTAATGCTTCATGCCTAATGCTTCATGCATAATGCTTCATGCCTAATGTTTCATGCTTAATCCTTAATAATGCTTAATATTCTTAAACCCTAATATCCTTAAATATTTAAATTCTTAAATGCTTAAAATGCTTAAATGCTTAAATGCTTAATGATTAATGCTTAATTCTTAATGCTTAATGCTTAATGATTAATACTTAATATGCTTATAACCTTATATGCTTATAAGCTTATATGCTTAAATGTTTAAATGCTAAAATGCTTAAATACTTAAAGGCTTAAAATGCTTAAATTTTTAAATGCTTAATCCTTAATATGCTTATTTCCTATGTGCTTAAATGTTTAAATGTATAAATGCTTAAATGCTTAATGCTTAATGCTTCATACTTAATGGTTAGTGCTTAAAACTTAATACTTAATACTTAATGCTTCATGCTTAATCCTTAATAATGCTTAATATGCTTATACCATTATATGCATCAAGGTTTAAATTCTTAAATGTTTAAATTCCTAA
>CP144697.1:795274-817774 GCA_036885675.1 Vigna mungo | reverse complement strand
ATGCATATATGGTTATAAGCATATTAAGTATTGTTAAGGATTAAGGATGAAGCAGTAAGCATGAAGCATTAAGCATTAACCATAAAGTATTAAGCATTAAGCATTAAGCATTAAGCATTAAGCATTAAGCATTAAGTATTAAGTATTAACCTTTAGGTATTAAGCATTAAGAGTTAAGCATTAAGCATAAAGCATTTAAGCATTTAAGCATTTAACCATTTAAGAATATAATTATTTAAACATTTAAGCAATTAAACATTTAAGCATATAAGAATATAAGCATGTTAAGCATTATTAAGGATTAAGCATTAAGCATTAAGCATTAAGTATTAAGCATTTAAGCCTTTAAGCATTTAAGCATTTAAGCATTTAAGCCTTTAAGCATTTAAGCATTTAAGCATTTAAGCCTTTAAGAATTTAAGCATTTAAGCATTGAAGCATTTCAGCATTTAAGCATTTAAACATTTAAGCATATAAGGTTATAAGCATATTTAGCATTATTAAGGTTTAAGCATGAAGCATTATGCATGAAGCATTAAACATTAAGAATTAAGCATTAAGCATTACGTATTAAGTATTAAGTACTAAGTACTAAGTATTAAGAATTAAGAATTAAGCATTAAGTATTAAGCATTAATAATTTAAGCATTTAACCATTTAAGCATTTAAGAATTTAATTATTTAAGCATTTAAGCATTTACACATTTAAGCATATAAGCATATTAATCATTATTAAGGATTAAGCATAAAGCATTAAGAATTAAGCATGAAAATTTAAGTATTAACCATATAGGCCTATAAGCTTAGAAGCCTATTAAGCATTAAGCATTAATCATTAAGCATTAAACATGAAGCATTAAGCATTTAAGCATTTTAAGCATTTAAGCATTTATGCATATAAGCATATTAAGCATTAAGCATTTAAAAATTTAAGCATTTTAAGCCTTTAAGAATTTAAGAATTTAAGTATTTAAGCATTTTAGCATTTAAACATTTAAGCATAGAAGCATATAAGCATATTAAGCATTATTAACGATTAAGCATGAAGCATTAAGCTTCAAGAATTAAGCATGAAGCATTAAGCATTAAGCATTTAAGCATTAAGCATTAAGCAATTAAGCATTTAAGCGTTTAGGCATTTAAGCATTTTAACTTTTAATTAAGCATTTAAGATTTTAAGCATTTAAGCATATAAGCTTATAACCATATTAAGTATTAAGCATTAAGCATTAAGAATTAAGTATTAATCATTAAGCATTTAAGCTTTTTAAGCATTTTAGAATTTAAACATTTAAGGATATTAGGGTATAAGAATATTAAGCATTATTAAGTATTAAGCATGAAGCATTAGGCATGAAGCTTTATGCATGAAGCATTAGGCATGAAGCATTAAGAATGAAGCATTAGGTAGGAAGCATTAAGCATTAAGCATGAAGTATTAGGCGTGAAGCATTAAGCATTATACATGAAGCATTAAGCATTTAAGCATTTTAAGCATTTAGGAATTAAAGCATTTAAGCATGTAAGCATTTAGGAATTTAAGCATTTAAGCATTTAAACCTTTATGCATATAAGGGTATAAGCATATTAAGCATTATTAAGGATTAAGCATGAAGCATTAAGTATTAAGCATTAAGCATGAAGCATTAAGCATGAAGCATTAAGCATGAAGCATTAGGCATGAAGCATTAAGCATTAAGTATTAAGCATTAAGCATTTAGCATTAAGCATTTAAGCATTTAAGCATTTTAAGCATTTAGGAATTTAAACATTTAAGCATTTAAACCTTGATGCATATAATGGTATAAGCATATTAAGCATTATTAAGGATTAAGCATGAAGCATTAAGTATTAAGTATTAAGTTTTAAGCACTAACCATTAAGTATGACGCATTAAGCATTAAGCATTTAAGCATTTATACATTTAAACATTTAAGCACATAGGAAATAAGAATATTAAGGATTAAGCATTTAAAAATTTAAGCATTTTAAGCCTTTAAGTATTTAAGCATTTTAGCATTTAAACATTTAAGCATATAAGCTTATAAGCATATAAGGTTATAAGCATATTAAGTATTAATCATTAAGCATTAAGCATTAAGAATTAAGCATTAACCATTAAGCATTTAAGCATTTAAGCTTTTTAAGCATTTAAGAATTTAAATATTTAAGGATATTAGGGTTTAAGAATATTAAGCATTTTTAAGGATTAAGCATGAAGCATTAGGCATGAAGCATTATGCATGAAGCATTAGGCATGAAGCATTAAGCATGAAGCATTAGGCATGAAGCATTAAGCATTAAGCATTTAAGCATTTAAGCATTTAGGAATTTAAGCATTTAAGCATTTAAACGTTTATGCATATAAGGGTATAAGCATATTATGCATTATTGAGGATTAAGCATGAAGCATTAAGTATTAAGCATTAAGTTTTAAGCACTAAGCATTAAGAATTTAAGAATTTATTTGTTTAAGCATTTAACCATTTTAACATATAAGCATATTAATTATTATAAAGGATTAAGCATAAAAATTTAAGCATTTTAAGCCTCTAAGACTTTAAGTATTTAAGCATTTAAACATTTAAGGATTAAGCATGAAGCATGAAGAATGAAGCATTAATCTTGAAGAATTAAGCATGAAGCATTAAGCATTTAAGCATTAAGCATTAAGCAATTAAGCATTTAAGCATTTAGGCATTTAAGCATTTAAGCTTTTAAACATTTAAGATTTTCAGCATTTAAGCATTTAAGCATTTAAGCATATAAGTATAAGTATATAAGCTTATAAGCATATTAAGTATTCAGCATTAAGCATTAAAAATTAAGCATTACGCATTAAGCATTTAAGCATTGTAAACATTTAACAATTTAAACTTTTAAGGATATTAGGGTATAAGCATATTAAGCATGATTAAGGATTAAGCATGAAACATTAAGCATGAAGCATTAGGCATCAAGCATTAAGCATGAAACATTAGGCATGAGGCATTAAGCATTAAGCATTAAACATTGAGCATTTAAGCATTTAAGCATTTTAAGCATTTAGGAAGCATTTAAGCATTTAAGAATTTAAGCATTTAAACCTTTATGCATATAAGCGTATAAGCATATTAACCATTATTAAGGATTAAGCATGAAGCATTTAGTATTAAGCATTAAGTATTACGCATTAAGCATTAAGAATTTAAGAATTTATTTATTTAAGCATTTAACCATTTTAACATATAAGCATATTAATCATTATTAAGGATTAAGCATAAAGCATTAAGAATTAAGCATTAAAATTTAAGTATTAAGCATCTAAGCAATAAAGAATTTAAGGATTTAAGCCTCTAAGCTTTTAAGCATTTAAGAATATAAGGATTTTAAATATTAAAGCATATAAGCATATAAGCATATTAAGCATTATTAAGGATTAAGCATGAAGAATTAAGCATTAAGCATTAAGCATTAAGCATTTAAGCATTTAAGCATTTAGGCATTTAAGCATTTAAGCATTTAAGCATTTAAGCATATAAGCTTATAAGCATTTTAAGCATTAAGCATTAATCATTAAGCACTAAACATTCTTAGCATTAAGCATTTAAGCATTTAATCATTTTAAGCATTTAGGAATTTATGCATTTAAGCATTTATGCATTTAAACATTTAAGCATATAGCTAATAAGCATAAGGATTAAGCATTTAAAAATTTAAGCATTTCAAGCCTTTAAGAATTTAAGTATTTAAGCATTTTAGCATTTAAACATTTAAGCATATAAGGATATAAGCATATTAAGCATTATTAAGGATTAAGCATGAAGCATTAAGAATGAAGCATTAAGCTTGAAGAATTAAGCATGAAGCATTAAACAATAAGCATTTAAGCATTAAGCAATTAAGCATTTAGGCATTTAAGCTTTAAAGCATTTAAGATTTTAAGCATTGAAGCATTTAAGCATATAAGCATATAAGCATATAAGCTAAGGATGTAAGCTTATAAGCATATTAAGTATTAAGCATTAAACATTAAGCATTAAGAATTTAGCATTAAGCATTTAAGCATTTTAAGCATTTAAGAATTTAAACATTTAAGGATATTAGGGTATAAGCATATTAAGCATTATTACGGATTAAGAATGAACATTAGGCCTGAAGCATTAAGCATGAAGCATTAGGCATGAAGCATTAAGCATGAAGCATTAGCCATAAAGCATTAAGCATGAAGCATTAGGCATGAAGCATGAAGCATTAATTATTAAGCATTTAAGCATTTAAGCATTTTAAGCATTTAGGAATTTAAGCATTTAAGCCTTTATGCAGATAAGGGTATAAGCATATTAAGCATTATTATGGATTAACCATGAAGCATTAAGTATTAAGCATTAAGTATTAAGCATTAAGCATTAAGAATTTAAGAATTTATATATTTAAGCATTTAACCATTTTAACATATAAGCATATAAGCATATTAAGCATGATTAAGGATTAAGCAATAAGCATTAATCATTAGGATTTAAGCATGAAGTCTTAAGCATTTAAACATTTAGGGATTTAATCATTTAAAAGCCTTTAAGCATTTAAGAACTTAAGCATTTAAGCATTTAAGTTTTTAAGCATTTTAGCATTTGAGTCGTTAAGCAAAGAAACATTTAAGCATATAAGGTTATAAGCATATTAATAATTATTAAGGATTAAGCATTTAAACATGAAACATTAAGCATGCAACATTAAGCATTACACATCAAGCATTAGGCATTAAACATCAAGGAATAAGCATTTAAGCATTTAAGCATTTAAGCATTGAAGGATTCAAAAAATTAACCATTTAAGCACATAAGCTTATAACCATATTAAGCATTAAGCATTAATCATTTAAGCATTTAAAGTATTGAGGAATTTAAGCATTAAAGCATTTAAGCACATAAGCTTATAAGCATATGAAGCATTTAAGCATATAAAGCATTTATGAATTTAAGCATTTAAGCATTTAGGAATTTAAGCACTTAAGCATTTAAACCTTTATGTATATAAGGGTATAAGCATATTAAGCATTATTAAGGATTAAGCATGAAGCACTAAGCATGAAGCATTAAGCAATAAGCATTAAAGCATTTAAGCATTTATGCATTTTAAGCATTTAGGAATTTAAGCATTTAAGCATATAAGCACTTAAGCATTTAAAACTTTATGCATATAAGGTATAAGCATATTAAGCATTATTAAAGATTAAGCATCAAGCATTAAGCATGAAGCATTAAGCATGAAGCATTTAAGCATTAAGCATTTAAGCGTTTAAGCATTAAGCATTTAAGCGTTTAAGCATTTAGGCATTTAAGCATTTAAGTATGTAAGCATTTAAGCATTTAATAATTGAAGCATATAAGCATCTATAAGCTTATAAGCATATTAAGCATTAAGAATTAAGCATTAAGCATTTAAGCATTTAACCTTTTAAGAATATAAGCTTATAAGCAATTTAAGCATTAAGCATTAATCATTAAGCATTAAACATTAAACATTAAGTATTTAACCATTCAAGCATTTTAAGCATTTAAGAATTTAAGCATTTAAGCATTTATGCATTTAAACATTTAAGCATATAGCAAATAAGCATATTAAGGATTATGCATTTAAAAATTTAAGCATTTTAAGCCTTTAAGAATTTAAGTATTTAGGCATTTTAGCATTTAAACATTTAAGCATATAAGCATATTAAGCATTATTAAGGTTTTAAGCATGAAGCATTAAGCTTGAAGAATTAAGCATGAAGCATTAAACAATAAGCATTTTAGCATTAAGCATTAAGCAATTAAATATTTAAGCATTTAGGCATTTAAGCATTTAAGCTTTTAAGCATTTAAGCATATAAGCATATAAGCTAAGGATATAAGCTTCTAAGCATATTAAGTATTAAGAATTAAGCATTAAGCATTAAGCATTTAGGAATTTAAGCATTTAAGCATTTAAACCTTTATGCATATAAGGGTATAAGCATATTAAGCATTATTAAGGATTAATCATGAAGCATTAAGTATTAAGTATTAAGCATTATGCATATAAGGGTATAAGATAATTAAGCATTATTAAGGATTAAGCATGAACATTAGGCATGAAGCATTAAGCATGAAGCATTAGGCATGAAGCATTAAGCATGAAACATTAGGCATGAAGCATTAAGCATGAAGCATTAGGCATGAAGCATTAAGCATGAAGCATTAGGCATGAAACATTAAGCATTAAGCATTTCAGCATTTCTGCATTTTAAGCATTTCGGAATTTAAGAATTTAATCATATAAGCATTTAAGCATTTAAGCAATTAAACTTTTATGCATATAAGGGTATAAGCATATTAAGCATTATTAAGGATTAAGCATGAAGCATTAAGTATTAAGCATTAAGTATTAAGCATTAAGCATTAAGAATTTAAGAATTTATTTATTTAAGCATTTAATCATTTTAACATATAAGCATATAAGCATATTAAGCATTATTCAGGATTAAGCAATAAGCGTTATGCATTAAGATTTAAGCATTAAGTATAAAGCATTTAAGCATTTAAGAATTTAACCATTTAAGCCTTTAAGCATTTAAGAATTTAAGCATTTAAGCATTTAAGTTTTTAAGCATTTTAGCATTTAATCCGTTAAGCACGCATTTAGGAATTTAAGCATTTAAGCAAATAAACATTTAAGCATATAAGGTTATAAGCATATTAATAATTATTAAGGAGTAAGCATTTAAACACGAAACATTAATCATGCAGCATTAAGCATTACGCATCAAGCATTAGGCATTAAGCATCAAGGAATAAGCATTTAAGCATTTAAGCATTTAAGCATTGAAGCATTGAAACATTCAAGAAATTAAGCATTTAAGCACATAAGCTTATAAGCATATTAAGCATTAAGCATTTAAAGTATTTAGAAATTTAAGCATTAAAGAATTTAAGACTTTAAGCATTTAAGAATTTATGCATTTAAGAAGTTAAGCATTTCAGCACATAAGCTTATAAGCATATAAAGTATTTATGAATTTAAGCATTTAAGCAATTAGGAATTCAAGCACTTAAGCAAATAAGCATTTAAGCATTTAAACTTTTATGAATATAAGGGTATAAGCATATTAAGCATTATTAAGGATTAACAATGAAGCATTAACCATTTAAGCATTTAAGCATTTAGGAATTTAAGCATTTAAGCATATAAGTAGTTAAGCATTTAAACCTTTATGCATATAAGGGTACAAGCATATTAAACATTATTAAGGATTAAGCATGAAGCATTAAGAATTAAGAATTAAGCATTAAGCATTTAAGCATTAAGCATTTAAGCGTTTAAGCATTTAGGCATTTAAGCATTTAAGCATTTAATAATTGAAGCATATAAGCATATATAAGCTTATAAGCATATTAAGCATTAAGCATTAAGCATTAAGCAGTAAGCATTAAGCATTTAAGCATTTAAGCATGTAACAATTTTATGAATTTAGGAATTTAAGCATTTAAGGATTTAAAAATTTAAGCATATAAGGGTAGAAGCAAATTAATCATTATTAAGCATTAAGCATGAAAATTTAAGCATTAAGCATTAAGCATTTCAGAATTTCTTTATTTAAGCATTTAACCATATAAGCATATTAGCATATTAAGCTTTATGAAGGATGATTCATTAAGCATTAAGTATTAAGTATTAAGCATTTAAGAATTTCAGCATTGAAGCATTTAAGCATATAAGTATTTAATAATTTAAGCATTAAGCATTAAGCATTGAAGCATTTAACCATTTAAGCATTTAGGAATTTATGCATTTAAGCATTTAATCATTTAAACATTTAAGCATATTAGGGTATAAGCATATTATGCATTATTACGGATTAAGCAAGAAGCATTAGATATGAAGCATTAAGCAAGAAGCATTAGATATGAAGCATTAAGCATGAAGCTTTAGGCGTGAAGCATTAAGCATTTTGCATGAAGATTTAAGCATTAAGCATTAAGCATTTAAGCATTTTAAGCATTTAGGAATTAAAGCATTTAAGCATGTAAGCATTTAAGCATTTAAGAATTTAAGCTTAAACCTTTATGCATATAAGGTTATAAGAATATTAAACATTGTTAAGGATTAAGGATGAAGTAGTAAGCATGAAGCATTAAGCATTAAGCATTAACCTTTAGGTATTAAGCATTAAGCATTAAGCATTAAGTATTAAGTATTAACCGTTAAGTATTAAGCATTAAGAGTTAAGCATTAAGCATAAAACATTTAAGCATTTAAGAATATAATTATTTAAACATTTAAGCAATTAAACATTTAAGCATATAAGAATATAAGCATGTTAAGCATTATTAAGGATTAATCATTAAGCATTAAGCATTAAGTTTTAAGCATTTAAGCCTTTAAGCATTTAAGCATTTAAGCCTTTAAGCATTTAAGCATTGAAGCATTTCAGCATTTAAACATTTAAGCATATAAGCTTATAAGCATATTTAGCATTATTAAGGTTTAAGCATGAAGCATTAAGCATTAAGCATTATGGATTTAAGCATTTCAACATTTAATCATATAAGCATATTAAGCATTATTAAGTATTAAGCATTTAAGGCTTTAAGCATGTAAGCATTTAAACAATTAGGCATATAAAGATATAAGCATTATTAAGCATTAAGCATTAAGAATTTAGGAATTTATTTATTTAAGCATTTAACCATTTTAACATATAAAGCATATTAATCATTATTAAGGATTAAGCATAAAGCATTACGAATTAAGCATTAAAATTTATGTATTAAGCATCTAAGCATTAATGCATTTAAGGATTTAAGCCTCTAAACATTTAAGCATTTAAGAATTTAAGCATTTAAGCATTTTAAACATTAAAGCATATAAGCGTATTAAGCATCATTATTAAGGATTAAGCATGAAGAACTAAGCATTAAGCATTAAGCATTTAAGCCTTTAACCATTTAACCATTTAAGCATATAAGCTTATAAGCATATTAAGCATTAAGCATTAATCATTAAGCATTAAACATTAAGCATTAAGTATTTAAGCATTCAAGCATTTTAAGCATTTAGGAATTTAAGCATTTAAGCCTTTATGCATTTAAACATTTAAGCATATAGCTAATAAGCATATAGGATTATGCATTTAAAAATTTAAGCATTTTAAGCCTTTAATAATTTAAGTATTTAAAGCATTTTAGCATTGAAACATTTAAGCATTTAAGCATATAAGAATATTAAGCATTATTAAGGATTAAGCTTGAAACATTAAGCATGAAGCATTAAGGTTGAAGAATTAAGCATTATTAAGGATAGAGCTTGAAACATTAAGTATGAAGCATTAAGCTTGAAGAATTAAGCATGAAGCATTAAGCATTATGCATTTAAGCATTAAGCATTAAAGCAATTAAGCATTTAAACATTTAAGCATTTAAGCATTTAAGCTTTTAAGCATTTAAGCTTTTAAGAATTTAAACATTTAAGGATATTAGGGTATAACCATATTAAGCATGATTAAGGGTTAACCATGAACATTAGGCATGAAGCATTAAGCATGAAGCATTAGGCATGAAGCATTAAGCATGAAGCATTAGGCATGAAGCATTGAGCATTAAGCATTAAGCATTAAGCATTTAAGCATTTTAAGCATTTAGGAATTTAAGCATTTAAGCATATAAGCTTTTAAGCATTTAAGCATATAAGCTTTTAAGCATATTAAGCATTATTAAGGATTAAGCATGAAGCATTTAAGCATTAAGCATTAAGTAATAAGCATTAAGTATTAAGCATTAAGCACTAAGAATTTAAGAATTTATTTATTTAAACATTTAACCATTTTAACATATAAGCATATAAGCGTATTAAGCATATTAAGGATTAAGTAATATGCATTAAGCATTAAGCATTAAGCATTAAGTATTAAGCATTTAAGCATTTAAGGATTTCAGCATTAAGCCTTTAAGCATTTAAGAATTTAAGCATTTATGTTTTCAAGCATTATAGCATTTAAGCCGTTAAGCATTTAAGCATTTAGGAATTTAAGCATTTAAGCAATTAAACATTTAAGCATATAAGGTTATAAGCATATTAATAATTATTAAGGATTAAGCTTTTAAATATCAAACATTAAGAATGAAGCATTAAGAATCAAGGATTAAGCATTTAAGCATTTAAGCATTGAAGCATTTAAGCATTCAAGAAATTAAGCATTTAAGCACATAAGCTTATAAGGATATTAAGCATTAAGAATTTAAGCATTTAAGGAATTTAGGAATTTAAGCAATAAAGTATTTAAGACTTTAAGCAATTAATCATTTAAGAATTAAAGCATTTAAGAAGTTAAGCATTTAAGCACATAAGCTTTATAAGCATATAAAGCATTAAGCATTTAAGCATATTAAGAATTATTAAGGATTAAGCATGAAGCATTAAGAATTAAGAATTAAGCATTTACGCATTAAGCATTTAAGCGTTTAAGCATTTAGGCATTTAAGCATTAAGCATTTAAGCATTTAATAATTGAAGCATATAAGAATATATAAGCTTATAAGCATATTAAACATTAAGCATTAAGCAGTAAGCATTAAGCATTTAAGCATGTAACCATTTTATGCATTTAAGAATTTAGCATTTAAGCATTTAGGCATTTAACATATAAACATATAAGGCTAGAAGAAAATTAATCATTATTAAGCATTAAGCATGAAAAATTAAGCATTAAGCATTAAGCATTTTAGAATTTCTTTATTTAAGCATTTAAGCATATAAGCATATTAGCATATTAAGCATTATTAAGGATTAATCATTAAGCATTAAGCATTAAGTATTAAGCATTTAAGCATTTAAGCATTTCAGCATTTAATCATTTAAGCATATAAGCATATAACTTTATAAGCATATTAAGCATTAAGCATTTAAGCATTTAAGCACTTTTAGCATTTAGGAATTTATGCATTTAAGCATTTAATCATTTAAATATTTAAGCATATTAGGGTATAAGCATATTATGCATTATTAAGGATTAAGCATGAAGCATTAGATATGAAACATTAAGCATGAAGCATTAGGCATGAAGCCTTAAGTGTGAAGCATTAAGCATTATGCATGAAGCTTGAAGCATTAAGCATTAAGCATTTAAGTATTTTAAGCATTTAGGAATTAAAACACTTAATCATTAAGCATTTCGGCATTTAAGAATTTAAGCATTTAAACCTTTATGCATATAAGGTTATAAGCATATTAAGCATTGTTAAGGATTAAGGATGAAGCAGTAAGCATGAAGCATTAAGCATTAAGCATTAACCATTAAGTATTAAGCATTAAGCATTTAACCATTTAAGCATTTAAGAACATGATTATTTAAACATTTAAGCAATTAAACATTTAAGCAAATAAGAATATAAGCATGTTAAGCATTATTAAGGATTAATCTTTAAGCATTAAGCATTAAGTATTAAGCATTTAAGCATTTAAGCCTTTAAGCATTTAAGCTTTCAAGCCTTTAAGCATGTAAGAATTTAAGCATTTAAGCATTGAAGCATTTCAACATTTAATTATTTAAACATTTAAGCATATAAGCTTATAAGCATATATAGCATTATTAAGGTTTAAGCATGAAGAATTAAGCATTAAGCATTATGGATTTAGGCATTTAAACATTTAATCATATAAGCATATAAGCATATTAAGCATTATTCAGTATTAAGCATTTAAGCATTTAAGCCTTTAAGCATTGAAGCAATTAAGCATATAAGGGTATAAGCATTATTAAGCATTAAGCATTAAGAATTTAAGAATTTATTTATTTAAGCATTTAACCATTTTAACATATAAGCATATTAATCATTACTAAGGATTAAGCATAAAACATTAAGAATTAAGCATTAAAATTTAAGTATTAAGCATCTAAGCATTAAGGCAATTAAGGAATTATGCCTCTAAACATTTAAGCATTTAAGAATTTAAGCATTTAAGCATTTTAAACATTAAAGAATATAAGCATTATTAAGGATTAAGCATTAAGCATTAAGCATTTAAGCATTTAACCATTTAAGCATATAAGCTTATAAGCATATAAGCTTATAAGCTCATAAGCATATTAAGCATTAAGCATTAATCATTAAGGATTAAAAATTAAACATTAAGCATTAAGTATTTAAGCATTCAAGCATTTTAAGAATTTAAGCATTTATGCATTTAAACATTTAGGCATATAGCTAATAAGCATATTAAGGATTATGCATTTAAGCATTTTAAGCATTTAAGGATATTAGGGTATAAGCATATTAAGCATTATTAAGGATTAAGCATGAAGCATTAGGCATGAAGCATTAAGCATGGAGCATCAAGCATTAAGCATTTAAGCATTTAGTAATTTAAGCCTTTAAGCATATAAGCTTTTAAGCATTGAAGCATTTAAACCATTATGCATATAAGGGTACAAGCATATTAATAATTATTAAGGATTAAGCATTTAAACATGAAACGTTAAGAATGAAGCATTATGCATTACGCATCAAGCATTAGGCATTAAGCATCAAGGATTAAGCATTTAAGCATTGAAGCATTTAAGCATTCAAGAAATTAACCATTAAAGCACATAAGCTTATAAGCATATTAAGCATTAAGCGTTTAAGCATTAAGCATTTAAGCATTAAAGCATTTAAGACTTTAAGCATTTAAGAATTGAAGCATTTAAGAAGTTAAGCATTTAAGCACATAAGCTTATAAGCATATTAAACATTAAGCATTTAAGCATATAAAGAATTTATGAATTTAAGCATTTAAGCATTTAAACATCTAAGCATATAAGCATATAAGCATATTAAGAATTATTAAGGATTAAGCATGAAGCATTAAGAATTAAGAATTAAGCATTAAGCATTTAAGCATTAAGCATTTAAGCGTTTAAGCATTTAGGCATTCAAGCATTTAATCATTTAATTATTGAAGCATATATGAATATATAAGCTTATAAGCATATTAAACATTAAGCATTAAGCAGTAAGCATTAAGCATTTAAGCATTTAAGCATGTAACCATTTATGCATTTAGGAATTTAAGCATTTAAGCATTTAAACATTTAAGCATATAAGGGTAGAAGCAAATTAATCATTATTAAGCATTAAGCATGAAAAATTAAGCATTAAGCATTAAGCATTTTAGAATTTCTTTATTTAAGCATTTAAACATATAAGCATATTAGCATATTAAGCATTATTAAGGATTAATCATTAAGCATTAAGGATTAAGTATGAAGCATTTAAGCATTTAAGCATGTAAGCATTTCAGCGTATAAGCATTTAATCATTTAAGCATATATAAGCTTATAAGCATATTAAGCATTCAAGCATTTACGCATTTAGCATTTTTAGTAGTTAGGAATTTATGCATTTAAGCATTTAATCATTTAAACATTTAAGCATATTAGGGTATAAGCATATTAAGCATTATTAAGGATTAAACATGAAGCATTAGAGATGAAGCATTAAGCATGAAGCATTAGGCATTAAACATTATGCATGAAGCTTTAAGCATTATGCATTAAGCATTAAGCATTTAAGCATTTTAAGCATTTAGGAATTAAAGAATTTAAGCATGTAAGCATTTAGGCATTATGAATTTAAGACGTTAAACCTTTATGCATATAAGGTTATAAGCATATTAAGCATTGTTAAGGATTAAGGATGAAGCGGTAAGCATGAAGCATTAAGCATTAAGCATTAACCATTAAGTATTAAGCATTAAGCATTAAGCATTTCACCATTTAAGCATTTAAGAATATAATTATTTAAATATTTAAGCAATTTAACATTTAAACATATAAGAATATAAGCATGTTAAGCATTATTAAGGATTAATCATTAAGCATTAAGCATTAAGCATTAAGCATTCAGAGTTAAGAATTTAAGCATTTAAGCCTTTAAGCACTTAAGCATTTAAGCATTTAAGCTTTTAAGCATTTAAGCATTTAAGCATTTAAGCATTTAAGCATTTAAACATTTAAGCATATAAGCTTATAAGCATATTTAGCATTATTAAGGATTAAGCATGAAGTATTAAGCATTAAGCATTTTGGATTTAAGCATTTAAACATTTAATCATATAAACATATAAGCATATTAAGCATTATTAAGTATTAAGCATTTAAGCATTTAAGCCTTTAAGCATTTAAAAAATTAAGCATATAAGGGTATAAGCATATTAATTATTATTAAGCATTAAGCATGAAGCATTAAGCATTAATCATTAAGAAGTAAGCATTAAGTATTTAGCTTTAAGCATTAAGCCTTAATAATTAAGCATTAAGCATTAAGCATTAAGCACTAAGCATTTAAGCATTTAACCATATAAGCATTTAAAAATTTAAGCATTTAAGCATTTAGGCATTTAAACAAACATTTAAGCATATTAAGCATTATTAAGGATTAAGCACGAAGCATTAAGCTTGAAACATTAAGCATTAAGCATTACGCATCACGCATTAAGCAATAACAATCATGCAATAAGCATTAAGCATTTAAGGATTTAAGTATTTAGGCATTTAAGCATTGAAGCACATAAGCTTATAAGTATCTTAAGCATTAAGCATTATGCAGTAAACATTAAGCATTTAAACATTTAAGCACACAAGCATTTAAAGCATTTAGAAATTTAAGCATTTAAGCAATTTAAGCATTTCAGCATTTAAACATTTAAGCATATAAGCATATAAGCATATTAAGCATTATTAAGGATTAAGCCTGAAGCATTAAGCATGAAGCATTAAACATTTAGAATTAAGAATTAAGGATTAAGCCTGAAGCATTAAGCATGAAGCATTAAACATTTAGAATTAAGAATTAAGGATTAAGCAATAAGCATTTAACCATTAAGCATTTAAGCATTTAAGAATTTAAGCATATAAGCTTATAAGCATATTCAGAATTAAGCATTAAGAATTAAGCATTAAGCACTAAGCATTATGCATTATGCATTAAATATTTAAGCATTTAAGCATTTTAAGCATTTAGGAATTTAAACATTTAAGCATTTAAACATTTAAGCATATAAGAGTATAAGCATATTAATCATTATTAAGCATTAAGCATGAAGCATTAAGCATTAAGCATTGAGGATTAAGTATTAAGCATTATGGATTGAGCATTAATAATTAAGAATTACGCATTAAACATTTAACCATTTAAGCATTTAAGAATTTAAGCATTTAAGCATATAGGCATTTAAACATTTAAGCATATATGCATATTAAGCATTATTAAGGATTAAGCATTAAGCATTAAGTATTAAGCATTTAAGCATTTAACTAATTAAGAATTTAAGCATTAAGCATTTAAACATTTAAGCATATAAACATATAAGAATATTAAGCATTATTAAGGATTAAGCATGAAGAATTAAGCATTAAGCATTAAGCATTTAAGCATTTAAGCATTTAAGCATTTAAGCATTTAAGCATTTAAGGATATAAGCATTTAAGCTTTTAACCATTTAAGCATATAAGCTTATAAGCATATGAAGCATTAAGCATTAATCGTTAAGCATTAAACATTAAACATTAAGCATTAAGTATTTAAGCATTCAAGCATTTTAAGCATTTAGGAATTTAAGCATTTATACATTTAAAAATTTAAGCATATAGCTAATAAGCATATTAGGGATTATGCATTTAAAAATTTAAGCATTTTAAACCTTTATGAATTAAGCACTAAGCATTAAGCATTTAAGCATTTTAAGCATTTAAGCATTTAAACATTTAAGGATATTAGGGTATAAGCATATTAAGCATTATTAAGGATTAAGCATGAACATTAGGCATGAAGCATTAGGCATGAAGCATTAAGCATGAAGGATTAAGCATGAAGCATTAGGCATGAAGCATTAAGCATTAAGCATCAAGCATTTAAGCATTTAAGCATTTAAGCATTTAAGCATTTTAAGCATTTTGGAATTTAAGCATTTAAGCATTTAAACCTTTATGCATATAAGGGTATAAGCATATTTAGCATTATTAAGGATTAAGCATGAAGCATTAAGCATGAAGCATTCAGTATTAAGCATTAAGTATTAAGCATTAAGCTTTAGAATTTAAGAATTTATTTATTTAAGCATTTAACCATTTTAACATATAAGCATATAAGCGTATTAAGCATTATTAAGCATTAAGCATTAAGCATTAAGTATTAAGCATTTAAGCATTTAAGGATTTAAGCATTAAGTCTTTAAGCATTTAAGAATTTATGCATTTAAGCATTTTAGCTTTTAAGCCGTTAAGCATTTAAGCATTTAGGAATTTAAGCATTTAAGCAATTAAACATTTAAGCATATAAGGTTATAAGCATATTAATACTTATTAAGGAATAAGCATTTAAACATGAAACATTAAGAATGAAGCATTAAGCATTAAGCATTACGCACCAAGCATTAGGCATTAAGCATCAAGGATTAAGCATTTAAGCATTTAAGCATTTAAGCACATAAGCTTATAAGCATATTAAGTATTAAGCATTTAAGCATTTAAAGTATTTAGGAATTTAAGTATTAAAGCATTTAAGACTTTAAGCATTTAAGCATTTAAGAATTGAAGCATTTAAGAAGTTAAGAATTTAAGCACATAAGCTTAAAAGCATATTAAGCATTAAGCATTTAAGCATTTAAGCATATAAAGCATTTATGAATTTAAGCATTTCATCATTTAAGCATTTAAACATCTAAGCATATAAGCATATAAGCATATTAAGCATTATTAAGGATTAGGGATGAAGCATTAAGAATTAAGCATTTAAGCATTATCTATTTAAGCATTTAAGCATTTAGTCATTTAAGCATTTAAGCATTTAAGAATTTAAGCATTTAAGCATTTACGCAGTTTAGCTTTTAAGCCGTTAAGCATTTAAGCATTTAGGAATTTAAGCATTTAAGCAATTAAACATTTAAGCATATAAGGTTATAAGCATATTAATACTTATTAAGGAATAAGCATTTAAACATTTAAGCATATAAACATATAAGAATATTAAGCATTATTAAGGATTAAGCATTAAGCATTAAGCATTAAGCATTATGAATTAAGCATTTAAGCATTTAAGAATTTAAGCATTTAAGCCTTTAAGCATTTAAGCATTTAAGGATTTAAGCATTTAAGCATATAAGCTTATAAGCATATTAAGGATTAAGTATTTAAATATTTAACCAATTAAGCCTTTAAGAATTTAAACATTTAAGCATTTAAACATTTAAGCATATAGGTATATTAAGCATTATTAAGGAGTAAGCTTGAAGCATTAAGCATTAAGCATTAAGAATTAAGCATTAAAATTTAAGTATTAAGCATCTAAGCATTAAAGAATTTAAGGATTTAAGCCTCTAAACATTTAAACATTTAAGAATTTAACAATTTATGCATTTTAAACCTTAAAGCATATAAGCATATTAACCATTATTAAGGATTAAGCATGAAGAATTAAGCATTAAGCATTAAGCATTTAAGCATTTAAGCATTTAAGCATTTAAGCATTTAAGCATATAAGCATTTAAGCTTTTAACCATTTAAGCATATAAGCTTATAAGCATATGAAGCATTAAGTATTAATCGTTAAGCGTTAAACATTAAACATTAAGCATTAAGTATTTAAGCATTCAAGGATTTTAAGCATTTAGGAATTTAAGCATTTAAGCATTTATACATTTAAACATTTAAGCATATAGCTAATAAGCATATTAGGGATTATGCATTTAAAAATTTAAGCATTTTAAACCTTTATGAATTAAGCACTAAGCATTAAGCATTTAAGCATTTTAAGCATTTAAGCATTTAAACATTTAAGGATATTAGGGTATAAGCATATTAAGCATTATTAAGGATTAAGCATGAACATTAGGCATGAAGCATTAGGCATGAAGCATTAGGCATGAAGCATTAAGCATGAAGCATTAAGCATGAAGCATTAAGCATGAAGCATTAAGCATGAAGCATTAAGCATGAAGCATTAGGCATGAAGCATTAAGCATTAAGCATTAAGCAATAAGCATTTAAGCATTTAAGCATTTTAAGCATTTAGGAATTTAAGCATTTAAGCATATAAGCTTTGAAGCATTTAAGCATTTAAACCTTTATGCATATAAGGGTATAAGCATATTAAGCATTATTAAGGATTAAGCATGAATCATTAAGCATGAAGCATTCAGTATTAAGCAATAAGTATTAAGCATTAAGCATTAAGAATTTAAGAATTTATTTATTTAAGCATTTAACCATTTTAACATGTAAGCATATAAGCGTGTTAAGCATTATTAAGGATTAAGCATTAAGCATTAAGCATTAAGTATTAAGCATTTAAGCATTTAAGGATTTAAGCATTAAGCCTTTAAGCATTTAAGAATTTATGCATTTAAGCATTTTAGCTTTTAAGCCGTTAAGCATTTAAGCATTTAGGAATTTAAGCATTTAAGCAATTAAACATTTAAGCATATAAGGTTATAAGCATATTAATACTTATTAAGGAATAAGCATTTAAACATGAAACATTAAGATTGAAGCAATAAGCATTATGCACCAAGCATTAGGCATTAAGCATCAAGGATTAAGCATTTAAGTATTTAAGCATTGAAGCATTTAAGCATTTAAGCACATAAGCTTATAAGCATATTAAGCATTAAGCATTTAAGCATTTACAGTATTTAGGAATTTAAGCATTAAAGCATTTAAGTCTTTAAGCATTTAAGCATTTAAGAATTGAAGCATTTAAGAAGTTAAGCATTTAAGCACATAAGCTTAAAAGCATATTAAGCATTAAGCATTTAAGCATTTAAGCATATAAAGCATTTATGAATTTAAGCATTTAATGATATAAGCATTTAAACATCTAAGCATATAAGCATATTAAGCATTATTAAGGATTATTAAGGATTAGGGATGAAGCATTAAGAATTAAGCATTAAGCATTAAGCATTTAAGCATTATCTATTTAAGCATTTAAGCATTTAGGGATTTAAGGATTGAAGCACATAAGCTTATAAGTATCTTAAGCATTAAGCATTATGCAGTAAACATTAAGCATTTAAGCACATAAGCATTTTAAGCATTTAGAAATTTAAGCATTTAAGCATTTAAACATTTAAGCATATAAGCATATTAAGCATTATTAAGGATTAAGCCTGAAGCATTAAACATTAAGAATTAAGAATTAAGGATTAAGCATTAAGCATTTAACCATTAAGCATTTAAGCATTTAGGCATTTAACCATTTAATCATTTAAGAATTTAAGCATATAAGTTTATAAGCATATTCAGAATTAAGCATTAAGAATTAAGCATTAAGCACTAAGAATTATGCATTATGCATTAAATATTTAAGCATTTAAGCATTTTAAGCATTTAGGAATTTAAACATTTAAGCATATAAGGGTATAAGCATATTAATCATTAATAAGCATTAAGCATTAAGCATTAAGCATTAAGCATTAAGGATTAAGTATTAAGCATTATGCATTGAGCATTAATAATTAAGAATTACGCATTAAACATTTAACCATTTAAGCATTTAAGAATTTAAGCATTTAAGCATATAGGCATTTAAACATTTAAGCATATAAGCATATATGCATATTAAGCATTATTAAGGATTAAGCATTAAGCATTAAGTATTAAGCATTTAACCATTTAACCATTTAAGAATTTAAGCATTAAGCATTTAAACATTTAAGCATATAAACAAATAAGAATATTAAGCATTATTAAGGATTAAGCATTAAGCATTAAGCATTAAGCATTATGAATTAAGCATTAAGCAATAAGCATTAAGCATTTAAGCATTTAAGAATATAAGCATTTAAGCCTTTAAGCATTTAAGCATTTAAGGATTTAAGCATTTAAGCATATAAGCTTATAAGCATATTAAGGATTAAGTATTTAAATATTTAACCAATTAAGCCTTTAAGAATTTAAACATTTAAGCATTTAAACATTTAAGCATATAGGCATATTAAGCATTATTAAGGATTAAGCTTGAAGCATTAAGCATTAAGCATTAAGAATTAAGCATTAAAATTTAAGTATTAAGCATCTAAGCATTAAAGAATTTAAGGATTTAAGCCTCTAAACATTTAAGCATTTAAGAATTTAAGCATTTATGCATTTTAAACATTAAAGCATATAAGGATATTAAGCATTATTAAGGATAAGCATGAAGAATTAAGCATTAAGCATTAAGCATTTAAGCATTTAAGCATTTAAGCATTTAAGCATATAAGCATTTAAGCTTTTAACCATTTAAGCATATAAGCTTATAAGCATATGAAGCATTAAGCATTAATCATTAAGCATTAAACATTAAACATTAAGCATTAAGTATTTAAGCATTCAAGAATTTTAAGCATTTAGGAATTTAAGCATTTAAGCATTTATACATTTAAACATTTAAGCATATAGCTAATAAGCATATTAGGGATTATGCATTTAAAAATTTAAGCATTTTAAACCTTTATGAATTAAGCACTAAGCATTAAGCATTTAAGCATTTTAAGCATTTAAGCATTTAAACATTTAAGGATATTAGGGTATAAGCATATTAAGCATTATTAAGGATTAAGCATGAACATTAGGCATGAAGCATTAGGCATGAAGCATTAAGCATGAAGCATTAAGCATGAAGCATTAAGCATGAAGCATTAGGCATGAAGCATTAAGCATTAAGCATCAAGCATTTAAGCATTTAAGCATTTAAGTATTTAAGCATTTTAAGCATTTTGGAATTTAAGCATTTAAGCATATAAGCTTTGAAGCATTTAAGCATTTAAACCTTTATGCATATAAGGGTATAAGCATATTAAGCATTATTAAGGATTAAGCATGAAGCATTAAGCATGAAGCATTCAGTATTAAGCATTAAGTATTAAGCATTAAGCTTTAGAATTTAAGAATTTATTTATTTAAGCATTTAACCATTTTAACCTGTAAGCATATAAGCGTATTAAGCATTATTAAGGATTAAGCAATAACCATTAAGCATTAAGCATTAAGCGTTAAGCATTAAGTATTAAGCATTTAAGCATTTAAGGATTTAAGCATTAAGCCTTTAAGCATTTAAGAATTTATGCATTTAAGCATTTTAGCTTTTAAGCCGTTAAGCATTTAAGCATTTGGGAATTTAAGCATTTAAGCAATTAAATATTTAAGCATATAAGGTTATAAGCATATTAATACTTATTAAGGAATAAGCATTTAAACATGAAACATGAAGAATGAAGCATTAAGCATTACGCACCAAGCATTAGGCATTAAGCATTAAGGATTAAGCATTTAAGCATTGAAGCATTTAAGCATTTAAGCACATAAGCTTATAAGCATATTAAGCATTAAGCATTTAAGCATTTAAAGTATTTAGGAATTTAAGCATTAAAGCATTTAAGACTTTAAGCATTTAAGCATTTAAGAATTGAAGCATTTAAGAAGTTAAGAATTTAAGCACATAAGCTTAAAAGCATATTAAGCATTAAGCATTTAAGCATTTAAGCATATAAAGCATTTATGAATTTAAGCATTTAATCATTTAAGCATTTAAAAATCTAAGCATATAAGCATATAAGCATATTAAGCATTATTAAGGATTAGGGATGAAGCATTAAGAATTAAGCATTAAGCATTAAGCATTTAAGCATTATCTATTTAAGCATTGAAGCATTTAGGCATTTAAGCACTTAAGCATTTAAGAATTTAAGCATTTAAGCATTTACGCATTTTAGCTTTTAAGCCGTTAAGCATTTAAGCATTTAGGAATTTAAGCATTTAAGCAATTAAACATTTAAGCATATAAGGTTATAAGCATATTAATACTTATTAAGGAATAAGCATTTAAACATGAAACATTAAGAATGAAGCATTAATGCATTACGCACCAAGCATTAGGCATTAAGCATCAAGGATTAAGCATTTAACCATTTAAGCATTGAAGCATTTAAGCATTGAAGCATTGAAGCATTTAAGCACATAAGCTTATAAGCATATTAAGCATTAAGCATTTAAGCATTTAAAGTATTTAGGAATTTAAGCATTAAAGCATTTAAGACTTTAAGCATTTAAGCATTTAAGAATTGAAGCATTTAAGAAGTTAAGCTTTTAAGCACATAAGCTTAAAAGCATATTAAGCATTTAAGCATTTAAGCATATAAAGCATTTATGAATTTAAGCATTTAAGCATTTAAGCATTTAAACATCTAAGCATATAAGCATATAAGCATATTAAGCATTATTAAGGCTTAGGGATGAAGCATTAAGAATTAAGCATTAAGCATTAAGCATTTAAGCATTATGTATTTAAGCATTTAAGCATTTAGGCATTTAAGCATTTAAGCATTTAATAATTGAAGCATATAAGCATATATAAGCTTATAAGCATATTAAGCATTAAGCAGTAAGCATTAAGCATTTAAGCATGTAACCATTTTATGCATTTAGGAATTTAAGCTTTTAAACATTTAGGCATATAAGGGTAGAAGAAAATTAATCATTATTAA
>CP144697.1:780274-790274 GCA_036885675.1 Vigna mungo | reverse complement strand
CAACCAGAATGCAGAAAAGTCAACCAGTCAACCAGAAAAGTCAACCAGTCAACCAAAATGCAGTTGACCAGCGCCGGGCGGTGGACCCCTGGCGCCGGGCGGTGGCCAGAAAGCGCCAGGCGGTCGTTTTTGGTGCCGGGCGGTTCTCTGATGGGCCTGGGCTTGAATTTTGTTACTTTTCTTGGTTATAAATAGCCCTAGTGCGAGTTTAAATGCATTCTTTTGACATAAGAGGGCGGTCAGACCTACTTTTCACTCTCTGGAGAGGATCTCTTGGATGCTTAGGCTCCTTTTCAATATCTTCCATTATTTTCATCTTGGTTCACCATGACAATGATGAACTAAACCCTTTTGTTGTTGGGGGAACAATGTAATCTTTTGATACTCTCTTTTATTGAAACTCTTGTTTAATTATATGATTGTCATATGCGTTTATTATCAATTGTTGGGTTCTCATCTGCACTAAAAGCTTTTATCGTTTAACTCATTCGATAACTGTTGTTTGCCTTTATTGATATGGGGACGTACAGTAATGTCATGAACTGGTGAGTAATTCCTTGGTTAAGCAATACCACCTAGGGATAGGGGGTAGGACGACAAATTGTTTTTGCTTCTGTACGGTAATGCAATAAGAAGTTGCTGACTTGTCTCAGAAAAATCCAGTTTCAGTTTCCAAAGTCTGGTTCTGTGTTTTAGTTTTAAAAGCATGGATTGCACAGGTCTATTTGTGATACGGATGGTCCAACCTCACGGACTTGAACCAGCAGCGAAGATCATGAATGAACAGCAGCGGACACGATATGGAATGCAGCAGAGGTGAGATGCGGTGGAACTGAGTTGCGGTTGCAATCGGAGATACGGCAAATGAGATGCAGAGAGAATTTGGATAATGAAGTGATAGAGATTCACGCAGAATGGAGTATGTGTTTAGGTGAAGGAAGTTGATGGTGGAAGTGAGCTTTGGTGGTGGTGGAGACTAGCTCAGCCGGCCTTCCATTGGAAGGAAGCTAGTTGAGATGTGGAGAAGCTCAAGGAGGACTTTCGGCCAGAATTCTAGTGCTGGAAAGTTTCAACAGCAAGAAGAATTTCATTACATCCAAAAGTATCAATTACATGTGCTACCAAGTGATTTATAGTAAAGCCTATGATCTACGTGTGGTGTAGATGGAGGCCGAGAATCATGGATCATCATCCACGTGGCAACTTATGGAAAGCATGACTTTCATCTAGAAGTTCATTATGTTACATGTGCTAGGAATGAGCCGTGGTGTGCTTAGCAAGGAAGTGGGGTGCAGCTAACAACTTTGACAATCATGTGGACAGTTTTACCCTTCCCCTTGTGATGGGTCATGCTTCTAATGATGGGTCCATTATGGTGCTTGGGCCCCGCGTATCAATTTGGCTTTTCAGAACTTTTTCTTGATCCTTTTTTTTATCACTATTTTATGCTAAAGATAATATGACCACTCCTTTTGCTACAATCCAATTTCAATGCTCAAAACCAGAATCAGAATTAAACATCTGATGCAACAACTTGTGAAGAAAAATGGTCAAAAATAGGTGGTCTCAATAGTTGACATACGTATGGCAGCTAGAACTCAACACTTTTGCATCAGCAAGTTTAAAGCATGAATGAAAATTGGTTTAAACAACTCAAAGATGCATAAATAAGTCTTTCAAAAGTTCAATGGTTCAGCCACCAACTTACTCAAAATAACCACCACACTTTGACTTAGATGTTAAAAAAATATGTGAACTAGTCACAAGACTCAAAACAGCAAAGAAAAGTTGAACAAAACACTAAGAAATTAATGTAAGATGTCCAACAATGATCTAAATGCTGAACAGATTTAAAAAAATAAAATCAAATGACTCAAGCTATGATAGTGCAGATCGGCAAACTGCTAAAACAAATGCTACTGTTTTCACACGGTGCAACTGATCTAGGCTATGCCTTTCATTTGATCGCTGCAATATGCACGTGTTACTGAACAACAACTCAAAATCCAGAAATGAATGTAAACAAATAATTTGAACCAAAACAGGTTTCAATTTTAAGAAACAATTGGAATGGCCAAAGGATATCTATCAACCAGCTCATTCATTCGAATGTTTCATTGCTTTTATGGTTTGATAGAGATTATACCAAGGCTCAAACACAATTTGAAAATCAAATGCGCAACTGAAATCAGATTTTGATAATAGATTAAAAACTGCACCAGTTCAACCAATGCACATGACTATTAGACAAAACATATTTGTATTTCAAAAGAAAATTTGACTCAAAAGATTAGAATGCACCGATTTAAAAATGAGAACAAGACTCAGATCAACGACTCAAAGCACAACACACTTAACACAACAAAATAAGAAATCCTAATGACACAGATATGAAGAGCTTCATGAACAATAAAACACAAAACTCAACAGAGAAGACAATACAAGCAGATCAATACATTAAAGGAATGATGAACAACTCAAGAATGAACAAAAATGACTCAGAATCAAACAAAACAAAACATAGCAAGTCAGATTCAAATGAAACAAAATACAAAACTAACACAGAGTCAGAGACGCGAGTCAAATTGAACAAGAATCAAGACAAAACCGAAAATCAGAGAAGTAATATACTTAGCTTTGAAGCGTGCCTAACCCGAGGAAGAGAACCTATGCTCTGATTACCACTTGATATGGTCCACTTCTGCGAGGAACCGTAGATCCGGTGTAGATCGAGCTGGAAATCGAACAACAGAGGCAGTGAAAGGCAGAGAACGATAGGTTTTGGAGTTTGATCGGTGAAAAGGTTAGGGTTGGGCGTTTTAATCGGTAGGATGGGAGGAGGATTCACCGATTGAATCGGTGGAATGGAAGAGGTCAAGGTTTTAACCGATGGCTAGGACGAGGTTTCGGTTTTGAACGGTGAAAGTGAGGGAAACAATGGGATTAGCTGTTACCTGGTGAGGAAACAAGCGGTGGCCAGAGGACGAAGTCGGATCTATGCTAAGGAGGTGATGAAATGTAGTTGTGGTTGATGGACGCTCTCAGGAGAGAAATCCCTAAGTTCTGTAGCTCACAAGAGAGAATGGTAGAATACGAAATGAAGATTTGTGTGAATGAGGTGAAATATGACGCTGAGTTGAGTAAGCTCTCGTGTGGCAGTGATACGTAAGCCACGCGGCTGAAATGGATTGGAGGATGTATGTCACAATAAGTGTTGGCATGCTTATTTATAAGACTAAAATCTGGAGTGCTCTCAACAGAAATCCCTTGAATTCTTCAGCCTTGACTTTCAAGGGACAAAAATCTGGAGTGCTCTCAACAAAAATTTTTAATCAAATATCTCAAAAGTGATTACAAGAAGTGTTGGCATGCTTATTTATAAGACTAAAAGTCCCACATGCCTAACACAATACAAAATACATCAGAGAAAAATTAAACTAAAGACATTGGGATTGAGCCCCGCGTATAACATAATAATAATAATAATAATAATAATAATAATAATAATAATCATAATAATCATAATAATAATCAAAATCGAAATCATAATAATAATAATAATAATAATATTAATAATAATAATCATCATCATCATCATAATAATAATAATCATAATAATAATAATAATAACAATAACAATAATAATAATCATAATAATAATAATAATAATAATAATAATAATAATCACAATAATAATCATAAAAATAATAATAATAATAATAATAATCCTAATAATAATAATAAAATAATAATCATAATAATAGTTAAAATAATAATAATAATAATAATAACAATAATAATAATCATAATAATAATAATAATAGAAATAATAATAATTATTTTCAAAACCATAATAATAACAATAAAAATAATAATCAAAATAATAATAATAATAATAATTATCATAAGAATAAAAAAATAATACTAATAAAAATAATAAAAATAATAATTATAATATTATTAATAATAATAATAATCATTACCAGCATAATAATAATAACAATAACAATAACAATAATAATATTATACAAAATCATAATCATAATCATAATCATAATAAAAATAACAATAATAACAACAATAATTAATAGTAATAACAATAACAATAATAACAACAACAATAATAATAATAATAATAATAATAATAATAATAGAAATAATAATAATTATAATCAAAACCATAATAGTAATCATAATAATAATAATAATCATATAAATAATCATAATAACAATAATAATAATAATAACAAGAATAATAATTGTAACATCCCAATAAATACAACCAAAGCCATAATTTATTTTAGGAGGTAACAAAAGTAATAAATGAGAACAGTATTGATTAAGGAACAACCAAACGAAAATATTAAGAATAAAACCGAATGACAAAAAGGTTACAAGATGTTTGAATAATAGACCGAACGGTCTAAGATGCCAACATTTAACCTAAAAAAAAAAATCAAAATTACAAGAGTCGAAAGCTAAGCCCATAAAATTACAACGATAAAGAGATGCCTGGAATAAGGACTGGACGGTCCTGCTTTTCCTACGAGTCGGACGGCCGGAGAGGATTGCTCCAAGACTGCTTTAAGATCACCCTCTGCTCACATCCATTGGATGATCATTGCAGTGAAGAGAACAGCCGAACGGTCGGATACCGAATGGTCACATGGACAGGACAGGAAATATAAGGGTAAGCTTATGCAATTTAATTAATCCAACTCACATACAATTTTCTAATCAAAATAATATAAGCGTCATAAGATTTCCATCATATATCCATATATAACACCACAATCAAACCGAAAGTATACAGCACTTAATTCATCTCATTCAATTCATTAAGACCGACCATTACGACTCTGTCCGGACTGTAAGAATATGTAGCTATGGTCGTCCCTGCACCCGTGGGTGGTAATCTGGAATTCAACCATCAGAGTTACCGCGGCATGGAAAACCCTTGAGCCTGCCACACGAGGTTAGCCCGTTAAAACACCTTAGGTCAAGGTTGTACACACCGCCCAGGCTAGAGCCTCCTGCCATTCTCACCACATGATCACTTGCGCCAGTGAACATTAGAATATCAGGACGGACGCACCAATACGAAGCTCACCATATTCTTACCTTAACAACAAATCAATACCACCTCATTCATCCTTTATATCTTTTATTTTAGACGACACGGATACCAAAGTGATACAACAGTGATGAAGAGACTGAGTATCAAAAATAGTTCAACAAGTTACCGGACGGTCAGAAACCGAATGAGAACTGAAATAAACAAGAATTCTGACGAGAGACCGGACGGTCAGAAACCGAATGAGAACTGAAATAAACAAGAATTCTGACGAGAGACCGGATGGTCTGATAAAGAAGAAAAGGTAAATAAACAACTCATCAATGAAAAATCTAAGTTAGAGTAGCTGATGAAAACCGGTCGGAAATACCATAGAAATTCACAATGGAAACAAATAAGATTTAATCATTGAAAACCAGACGTTTAACAATCAAATAGTTCTCTTCAATACAGTGAGCGTCAGTACAAGACCGAACACTCTGTGAGAATTCAAATGTCAGTGTAAGACCGAACACCTTTCAGATAAATGATACTATAAACCGGACGTTTTTCCCAAAAGAATAGATAACTTTAAACCAAATACTTAGTCTATGACCAAATATTCAAACATAGTATTATGTGTGTAAAAACCGAACGCTTGGTTGATGCCAACCGTTCTAAAAATGAATATTAAGAATATTAATATAAAACTGAATATAACCTGAACGCTCGGTGGATGACTGAACGTTCTAAATCGTTAAATGAGAGACCGAATATTTCTCAGACCGAGCACTCGATTTACGACCGAGTACTCTCAATAATTCTCTCAACAGAAAACGGACGTTCATTGTGAACCTAATACCTTAACACCGAACACTCAGTAATACCGAGCGGTCTGTAAGGGATATATCATTTCGACTGACTAATCAAGGGAATTAAGTTTTCACATACTAGCATAAGACCAATCGTTTTAGGGAAACCGAACGGTCCTAATGACCCTTCGATTACAGATTTACATTTTTCTCTGTTTTATAACTTTATGACATATTTAATACCAAAATCAATATGCATTTCTCAACAACAATATCAGATAATCAACATCATATACTCAACCAATCATGCATACACATTAATCATAATTAAATTGATAAGCTTCCCTTACCTCTAACTCCAGCTAATACTTTGAGATCTTTAAGCAACTTCTAGGACCCCCAAAATCCCAAGGACGTCCGTCCAAGAATGTGATCGGTGCAAATGAAAGAACTTAGCACCAGGAATAATTTATCTGAAAGAAGGTTGATGATCGGAGGAAATGGTGGTCGGAGTTCTAGAGAGAAGATTTAGGGTTTAGAGAGAAGGAGGAGAAAATGGTGGTTTTCTGGAGATGGAAGCTGAAGAGTTTTCATCTAAAAGAAAAATGGTGTTAACTTTTACAGTTCTCTTTGAAATACTGCCTCTCAAACAAATCCGGACGATCCAATCTCTACCCGCCACCTATCTTCCACTATTCTGGCCTTATAACCCTTGAGTTGCCACGTGTTTTCCATTTTCTGCACTCCCACACTCTTCTGCTACTACACGGTTCTCAATGGAGAGATTTAATTAGAACTGACAGCTTTGTCTCCCACTCACCATGGAAGAACGGACGGCCGGCACGTGTTCGGGCAGACGGCTGACACCTGTACTCCACTAAGGGGGTATTAAATGGGATGTGACATTCCCCCCAACAAATAAAAATTTTCGTCCTCGAAAATTAAAAGTTGCTGAAGAACATATCACAAAATAAAAACGGAAAGATGAAGATTTGAATGAGGGTTTTGAAGTTAAAGTCTGAATTGAGAACACTTGAATAAGGAAGCTAAAATATATTGAAGAGGTAGCCTTTTACAAATGTTGGTCAGAAATACTTATACCGAACGGTGAGGTTGGGGCAATTACCGAGCGATATTTAAAAGAATGAGATGCACAACTAAACTTTCTGAAATGAATTACCAAAGAGTAAAGACAACCGAAAACTCTTAAATTTCAAAATTTATAATTCAAAAACTCGAATAGAAAATGCTCAACAAGGAGAAACCGTTCGACAAAGTGAATACCGAACAGTAGAAAGTTATTGTTGATTACGAGTCTGTTTAGGAGATTAAGAAAATGGTGAAAATTTGGCTAACGGTTTAAGTTAAAAGGCTAAATCATTTGTTGATTTAGATTCGGAAATCGAGAAATGAGAAAACTGAGAAGGAAATAATCCTAACATTTCTTGGGAGTGAATATGTAACTATACATCTAGCCGAATGGTTGTATAAGAAAAGGATAGACATAGTCCAAAGATTAATCAAAGGACCGAACGGTAAGCAATTTGGATCAAAACATTACAATGCCAACCGTACGGTATAAGAGCAAAAGTTTGAAAAGATCAAGTGCTCGTGGTAAAAGAAAATAAATAACATTATTCTTTTGAAGAAAAATAACCGAACGATATTGACTATTATAAATCAAACCGAACGGCATTAATTTACTGGAGGAAAAAGGACGAGAGAAAAATAACACAGGAGAATTTTCTACATCCTAATTCCCCATATGACACGACCACATCGGAATTGTATTAAGTCTCTTTGTTAGAACCTTGAGAACAAGGTTGTGATTTCTAACTCCCTAATGTTATTGAGTTAGGTACCATCTTATTTATAGGCGAGGAAAATAGAAGATCTAGTTGCCATCTCATGGTAGGAAGAAAGAAAGAATGTTTTTTTTTTTTTTTAAGAGCCAAAGGGTTACATACTCATAGCGATGATTTCAGCTAAAGGTTGAATAATCATAACTAAATTATAATAGAAATTTGACATAAATAACCGAACAATTTCATAAGAGGACGTTCGTCATAAAGAGCTAACAAACGAATTAAAACATTTTATAGAATACATCAAACATAACCGAGCTTAGCGGAATTTATATTGTTGGATTCTACAATACCGAACGGTAGATAAGATGATTTGATCGGTTGGGACGAAATAAAAACGAGAGTTTCAAACCGAGCGCCTGACCTATTGATTTGAGAGGCAAGAATATAACTGAACGATCGAACACTACACGCCGAATGGTTTCAGAGTATGACAGAGATAGAACTATTATATTCTTACTGATTTCAAATCTATTACAAGTATAAAATTTTACAATTTTAAAAATTCAAATTACTAAGAAAGTTTGAGCAAACAATTTCTCCTTTTGATTCTAACACTATCACCTTATGTCTAAACTCAATATCTACCCGCTCCATAGTTTACGATTCATCATCTTCTCTTTTGTTGAAACTTCTCATCGTAACTTTATCAAGAATTAGTTTTCCTGCCTGTTGAACAATCCTGCTCATAATGACCTTTCTTTCTACACCATTTACATTTCCTGTATTTTGCCAGTTTAGGGCACACCGATCTCAGATGAGTTCCTCCACAATTGAAACACCTTACTGAACCTTGTTGTCCCGATTGGCCGAACAGTACAGGAGGTCTGGAAGGATGACCGTTCGGTTCTGAAGAAGAAAACCGAGCGTGCTGAGTTCTTCTGAAACTATCATTCTCCTTAGATGTTCTTCGTTCTCTTACTCTGGGTTGTTGATTCTGCTGACATTCCACTTCCTTCTTTGTCCTTTCTAATATTCTAGCTCTCTCCACTAGCACTGGAAAATTCCTAATACATAATCCGACGACCAACAACTTGATATCACCCCTCAATCCATTTTCAAACTTTCTGCATATCCATTCTTCGTTTGTTTCCATTGTATAGAACCTTTGAAGATGCTTAAACCGAGCGGCATAGTCTGACACGGACGCATTCCCTTGGGTCAACTCCAAAAACTCAACTTCCTTAGCAAACCGAACGATGTCAGGGAAATATTCAGCATAAAACTTTTGCTTAAACACTACCCACGAAATGGGGGTATTACCTTCCTTCAAAAGCATTTTCGTATGATCCCACCAATGATTTGCTTCTCCAGTTAACAAATATTCTGAATATATTAATCGGTTTTCTTCCGAACACTTTTTAGCATTAAATATGCGCTCTATATCTTCAAACCATTGTTCAGCCTCGTCTGGACTACAATTTCCACTGAACTTAGCCGGATGGTGTTGCAGAAAACTCTCTATGCTCCATTCTTGCTGATAATTATTCAAAATATCGGACGACCTTGTCTCAATCACATCTTTTGATATCAATTCCAGATACTGCTCCTGAGTCTTTTCTGCTGAAAACCGGGCGGCTTCTGCTGACAACCGAGCGGCTTCTAACTGTTGGAGTGTCAAGGCATTTCGTTGTTGCATAGTCATGATTACTGATTCCATCCGTGTTGTAGGTCCTGGTGTATCCATACTTAAGGGTGAAGGAGGAGGAGACCTTGACGTCATCTTCTCTCTCTATTCATAAAGACAAAACCATTAGTCCATCTTTGAATAACAAGGATAGAACCAATCGTTGAGTATAGCCAAAGGCCGAATCAGTGTGATCAGATAAAATGAGAATTCAAAGGTCATGACCGAGTGGAAACAAATAAAAGAACGTTCGATCACAAAACAATAAACAGATCAGAGTTTTCCAAACACAAGCCAAATGTAGTGCAATTGCGATTACAGGTTCAAAGAGAAAAGTGTAGAACATACTAGGCTGAACAGTAGTTATTAGAGAACTTTCGGTTTCAAGAATCTCGTGTGAAACCGAACGGTACCACATAGAAGATTTTTAAATTACTATTTGAATTGAGAAAAGATGCTATATTTGGTAAAAGCTTAAGGTTGAATATATACAATAGGAGAGAATGGTATAACATACCATTTAGATTCATCTTTTCATAAGAAAGACGTGACAAACTCATAACCCGTAGGTTATCCTAAGAACAAACTGCTCTGATACCATTAATGTAACATCCCAATAAATACAACCAAAGCCATAATTTAT
>CP144697.1:762774-765274 GCA_036885675.1 Vigna mungo | reverse complement strand
ATAAAATTAATAAAAATAATAACATCAATAATGATAATAACAATAATAGTACTAACAATAATAATAAAAAAAAATCAATAATAATAATAATAAAAATAATAATAATAATCTGAATATTAATAATAATAATAATAACCATAATAATAAAAAGAATAATAATAACAGTAACAATACTAATAATAAGAAGAATAATAATAATAAAAGTAATAATAATAATAATAATAATTATAATAACAACAAAAACAATAAAAATAATAATAATAAGAATAAAAATAATAATAATAATAATAATAATCATAATAATAATTATAATAATAATATCAATAATAACAATAATCATAATAATAATCATATTCATATTAGTCATAATATTAATCGTAATAATAATAATAATAATAATAATAATAATAATAATAATAATAATAATAATAATAACAACAACAATAATAATCATAATAATAATCATAATCATAATAAAAATCATAATCATAATCATAATCATAATCATAATAATAAATAATAATAATAATAATAATCATAATCATAATAATAATCATAATCATAATCATAAGCATAACAAAAATAATAATAATAATAACAATAATAATAATAATAATAATAATAATATTAATAAACATAATCATAATAATCATAATAATAATCATAATAATAATAATAGTAATAGTAATAATCATAATAATACTATTCATGTGAGGCCGAATGACCGAGAAGTTGAGACCGAATCGCCAATCAATTGAGGCCTAAGGGCCGAATACCTGTTTCCAAATTTGGCTAAGTACCTAAGTTCGAATGGCCGAGGAGTTGAGGCCGAAGGGCCGAACACTTGACGCCAGATTTGGCTAAGTACCTGTGAGGCTGAATTGCCAAGCAATTAAGGCTGAATGGCCGAATACCTGTTACCAAATTTGGCTAAGTCGAATAGCTGTTCCCAAATTTTGCTTAGTACCTAAGGCGGAATGGCCGAGGAGTTGAGGCCGAAGGGCCGAACACACTATGCCAGATTTGGCTAATTACCAGTAAGCCCCAAAGGGCGAGCAGTTGAAGCCGAATGGCAAAGCGATTGAGGACCAAGGGCCGAATAACTGTTGCCAAATTTGGCTAAGTACGTAAGGCCGAATGGCCGAGGAGTTGAGGACGAAAGGCCGAATACCTGTTGCAAAATTTGGCTAAGTACCGAAGGCCGAATGACCGAGGAATTGACCCCGAAGGGCCCAACACTTGATGCCAAAGATGGCTAAGTACCTGTCAGGCCGAATGGCCGAGCAGTTGAGGCCGAATGACCAAGCCATTGAGGCCGAAGGGCCGAATACCTGTTGCAAAATTTGGCTAAGTACCTAAGGCTGAATGGTCGAGGAGTTGAGGCCGAAGAGCCGAATACCTGTTGCCAAATTTGGCTAAGTACCTAAGGTCGAAAGACCGAGGAATTGAGGCCGAAGGGCCGAACACTTGATGCCAGATTCCGCTAAGTACCTATGACGCCGAATGATCGAGGAGTAGAGGCCGAATGGCTAAGGAATTCAGTTCGATAGGCCGAATATCTGTTGCCAAATTTGGATAAGTACCTAAGCCTGAATGGCCGAGGAGTTGAGGCCGAAGGGATGAACAGTTGATGGCAGATTTTCCTAAGTACTTGTGAAGCCGAATGGGCAAGTAATTGAGGCCGAAGGGCCGAATACCTGTTGCCAAATTTGGGTAAGTTCCTATGGCCGAATGGCCGAGGAATTGAGGCCGAAGAGCCGAACACTTGATGCTAGATTTGGCTAAGATCCTGTGAGGCCGAATGGCCGAGCAGTAGAGGCCGAATGGCCAAGCAATTGAGGCCGAAGGGCCGATTACCTGTTGCCAAATTTTGATTAGTACCTAAGCCCGAATGGCCGAGGAGTTGACGCCGAAGGGCCGAACACTTGATGCTAGATTTGGCTAAGTACCTGTGAGGACGAATGGCCAAGGAATTGAGGCCGAAGGGTCGATTACCTGTTGCAAAATTTGGCTAAGTACCTAAGGCAGAATGGCCGAGGAGTTGAGGCCGAAGGTCCGAACACTTGATGCCAGATTTGGCTAAGTACCTGTGAGGCCGAATGACCGAGGAATTGAGGACGAAATGCCGAATACCTGTTGCAAAATTTGGCTAAGTACCGAAGGCCGAATGACCGAGGAATTGACCCCGAAGGGCCGAACACTTGATGCCAAAGATGGCTAAGTACCTGTCAGGCCGAATGGCCGAGCAATTAAGGCCGAATGGCTAAGTACTTCTCAGGCCGAATGACCGAATACCTGTTGCAAAATTTGGCTAAGTACCTAAGGCCGAATGGCTGAGGAATTGAGGCCGAAGGGCCAAACACTTGATGCCAGATTTGGCTAAGTACCTATGACGCCGAATGACCGAGGAGTAGAGGCCGGATAGCCAAAACATAGAGGCCAAAGGGCCGAATACCTGTTGCCAAATTTGGATAAGTACCTAAGCCCGATTGGCCGAGGA
>CP144697.1:744652-752152 GCA_036885675.1 Vigna mungo | reverse complement strand
TTTCAAACCCTAAGTTCGAAGACGAGAATAGGTGTGGTGAGGAGAGTGAGGTTGGTGTTGGTGGAGCTTGTGGAGGTTGTTTTTGTGCGATGATAGCGAAAACGATTTAAAACCCTAAATTTTTTTTTGCAGTTTGGTGCAGAACGCGAATTTGTTGGAAGACGATGTCGAAGGACCATTCTTCTTGTTCGTCGAGCTGCAATGTATGGCGGAAGGAGAATCCTAATCTATGTTCACCCATTTGCCACTGTGGAGAGAGATGTGCCTTGAGAACTGCTAAAACTATCAAGAATCGTGGGAAGAAATTTTGGGGATGCTCGAAGTATAAGGTATACCCATTTCAGCAATTTCTTATGTGGAAGTGTTAATGAGTGTACGTTTCTGTGTTTGCAGATTGGTATTGAAGACGCGGGTTGCAACTTCTTCAAATGGTGCAGCGATGTTGCAGAACAGGAAATGGATGCGTGCTTGAAGAGTGAAGGAATGAAACAAAATATGGTTGAAGACTCCTTGGATTGTAGTAGGAAAATTTTAGTTAAGTTAGAGAAATGTGTGTTTAGTGTTGAAAAGTTGATTAAGCTGCTGATAATTTTGGTTGGTGTGTTATGTGTAATGAACATAGTTTTAGTTTCTATGATGATAAGAATGGGATAATCTGTTGTAGCTGTGATGTACTTTGATTCCATTTTAATGAAGATGAGAGTTTTGGCCAACATAATTTGCTGTTGTACCTTAACATGACTGCATAATTTGCTGTTGTAAGTTAACATCACTGCATAATTTACCTTAACAATATTACCTTTTTATTCTTCGAAGAACATAATATTTTTCAATTAATTCATTCAGGCAATTTGGACTAAGAATACATGCAATATAGAAAGGCTTTGTGTGCTGGTAGAATTTATTCCTTTATTTTTTTTAGTATACTTTAATTAATTAATATTTTAAATTACAATTCAGATCAATGGTCATTCTTCTAGTATAATTACCTAGTTTATTTAGAAACTTCTCAAGTATTATGAACCATGAGTACTTTTTCATGGTTGGCTCATAAGCTTAAAATGGTTAAAAACTAAATTAATTTTTATACATATATGGAAATCTGATCAATTGGTTACTTAACGTCTTTTTAAGTTAAATTTTGATTTTCATATATTTGCAGGTAAGGAACTTTTATCAAAGAAACCTACAACTTTTATAAAAAGTTTTGAAATTTAAACTAAGAGGAGAAAAAAAAGTCACTGCATCTTACAGTGGTAATTGTTACAGCAAAAAATTGACATATTTGTCACTGTTTGGCGCATTGCATCCACAACCTAATCACCAACATAAGTTTCATTCACAGGCATGTGACCTGGTTGCTTGCACAGATAATTGGAATTGAGCAAGTTATGAATGCTCTTGCTACATTTAAAAAAAAAATCTGCACCATAAAACCAAACCAGTGGTTGTGACAGCAATCTGCAGTTCCTTCTGCAGTTCCTTTTTGTATGCAAAAGATGTTGGTTCAAAATGTAAATCTGCATATTGGCTAGTTTTTTACCAAATGAACAGTATGAGCAACTTTCAATAACCAATTTCGACTGGCTCAAGCTTTCCAAAAGCACAAAAACAACAAATTTCATATATCACCCATGTTATAGCAGTTTATGCAGTAAAATACATGTATTAAACCAACCAATTTCAGTCTTGGAAATAGATTTCTATCACTCATGATCAAACCAGAATACAATCATAGTCAACACTCAAAATTCATTAATCATTAAAAGTATTCTTACAAAATATAGTTGTCCAAAATTCAATAACAAAATACAGTTTATATATGATCAAACAGTACACTGCACTCCCAATTTGACTAACAAAATACAGTCTAGATATGATCAAACACTACACAGGACTTATAAGGCAGCTTCATCATCATTTGTTGACTGGGTGCAAGATGTTCTGTTGTGGCCAAGTTGCTTGCATCTTCCACATCTTTTCTTTATACCACCCTTTTTCATTCTATTATCGTCTTTCACCAACTCCCATTGCTCCAACCTTCGCTTCTTCTTTGGTCTCCCAGGCATGATTCTTTTTGGTGGAGGCAACACATCAACATATGGGGTAATCTCCCACATGTTCTGACCATTAATTGGATAGACGATTGGATTGTAAGTTTCTTCATATGTTGTCTTCCTAAAGCAGCATGGTATGAATTCCTCTGGTTGTAGATTTAGAAATTTCATAGCAGTCAAAGAGTGGCAACATGGTACGCCACTGATAGCCCACTTCCTGCATGTACAGGAATGTTCATCTAAATTGACAACAAACTTGTCACCAGCTTGGGAGACATGGCGCACTTCAAAAAGCTTTTCTCCTGACCAGCTGTAAATTATCAAAAACAAAATTAATAATGAATACAACAATTAATTGATATTGGAAATCATGTAATAAATTGAGTAAAGGTTACCATGGAATCCAGTGTTTAGTTAACTGAGACTCCTTGTTTAGCCTAGTTTTGATTTTAGGACAAATGTCCCCAGAAAATGATTGTATTTTACTCCTGTTACTTGCCCATCTCTTCATCAAGTATATGCGAATGTCCTCCAACATGCTTATGATTGGTTTGGTCCTTGTATGCACCAAAACACTATTGAAAGCCTCAGACATGTTGTTGACCAACGTATCACAACGAGGTATGGTGCTAAATCTTGAACGTGACCAGTGTCTACATGTTACCAGCATCATTCACATTAAAGACACATATCTATGTATTCAAAAAATTAAACAATACAAGTATGGATACAAACCTGGGAGGAATTTTCATCAAGTATTTATAGGCTTCAGTATTTATTTGTTTTATATTTCTCATTTCTGATTCCCATGCTTGTGGTTGGGTTGTTGATGCTGCCTTCCACATCAAACGCTTAAGTTGTTTTCCAGGGAATTTCTTTCTGAAATTAGCATATAGGTGCCTAACACAGAAACGTTGATCAACTCGAGGCACCACTTCTTGTATAGCTTGCAGTAGTCCCTGTTTCATACATTGTTGTTAGAAATTTTATGTCAACAACGGTAATGAACTTAATGTAGAAATGGACATGTGCATTACCTTTTGCTGATCCGACATCAATGTAAATGATGAACTCACTTCCTCCCCACCAAGATCTTCAACAACAAGTTCAAGAAACCATTTCCAAGTATCCTTGTTTTCTACCTCCACCACGGCATAAGCTAGAGGTAACATTTGATCATTTGCATCTCTACCAACAGCAGATAATAATTCACAACCATACCTTCCTTTCAAAAACGCACCATCAAGTCCAATAATTGGCCTGCAGGACACAAAACTATCCTTGCATGCCTTTAGACAACAATAAAATCTTTTAAATATTGGTCCACTGCCACCATCTTCAACCTTTACCTTTACTGTTGATCCTGGATTACGAGCTAGCAACTCATTAGCATAATCGTAAATCCTTTTAAATTGGTCTTTGAAAGACCCGTCAACTTGCTCTGAAGCAATGGCCTTTGCCCTATAAGCCATGCATCTCGATATCCCAACATTCCACTTCCTATTTATCTTTTCACGAATTTGCACTCCCTTCACACTGGGATTTTCTCTAACTGTTTTTTCCAACCTCTTACTCAACCATTTTGCATTAATTAACTAACTTTGTGCTCCCTACTACAGCTATGGTTATCAACAACAGTCCTAAGTTGCCAAGTTTTAACTGCTTGCATATATCCACAATATGCCATCCAAGGGCATTCTCCTTTACCACCTATACATTTTACTCTTATTCTCTTCTTATCATTTTTAAGATATTTAATATTTCTACCATTTTGTACTGCATATGTTTTTATTGCATCCACAAAGTCTTGCTTCTCAACAAAATAAGTCCCCAAAGCCCATTTATAGTCTACCATTGTCTTAGGCATAGAGAAGGTTACAAACTTCCCATAACCCTCCTCTTCTTCATCTTCACCATCACTTTCCATTCCACTGTCTAACTCCTCGGACTCCCATTCATCATCAGACAATCCTCTATTCTTATCACTAGTTATGCTATCATCAACATCACTATCAGAAATCTCAGCCCATGATGGTCCATCAGATTGCACATCACTTTCCACATCTGATTGCACATCAGATTGCACTTCTACTTCAATATTACCAACTCCATCTCCAACTTCCTCTTCTATATCACATTCAACGTGCACATCAACCAAACCTTCCATAAAATCACTGGCAGCATTACCATCAACATCATCTTCAGCAACATCATTAGCAGCCCCTTCACACTCAATTTCCCCTTCAACAACATCATTACCAACATCAATAAGATCATCATTAGCAGACCCTTCACACTCAATTGCCCCTTCAACAACATCATTAACAACATCATTAACATCCTCATTAACAACCCCTTCACACTCAATTTCCCCTTCAACAACTTCATTACCTTCATCACTAACTTCATCAGTAACTTTCCCTTGACACTGAATTTCATCTTCAACAACATTATGACCTCTCTCACCTTCATTGGCAGGCACCTCACATTGACTTTCACCCCCACCTTCTAACATATGTATCACCTCAGGTTCAGAAACTATGTGCTCAACAAAAAGATGCACCTGACCATTAAGCCTAGCTAAGGTTATCATATGCATGGCTCCTTTATCATCCAACAAAGGCTCCAACCTATTCTCCAAAACAGAACCACCACCTACGCAGTACCACAACTCCTTAAACACATCATAACCTAGACCTTTGACTACGCTCACTACAATGAAATAACTCCACATGTCAGGGTCAAAGGAATAAGTTATACTCTCCCCCTCATACATAAGTTTCCCTTCTTTTATAAACTTTCCACCGTGGTGGATAACAACTTCGAAATTGCCCTCCATGTCGTACAAAACTAAGTGAAAAAGACAACAACAACCTAAAAAGCAATAAAAAAAGCGATGACAACAACATTTAGTAACATGCAAACCACAACACAGTGAAAAGACAATACAACTGCTTTTTAATATGCAACCCAGGGGACCACATTGCACTCAAAAACGAAACAATATATACTATGCTATGCAACACAATTTAATATTGGGGACCACATTCCACTCAAAAACGAAACCACACTTTACTAACCTCGACGCCTGACCTCGAACTTTCGCCCACTGCTGACCACGTGACCCACCGCCTCAACCTTCCAGATTTCACCGATTTCAAACCGACAAATCGATCCAAAATTTTTACGATCCGGTCTTGATCACCACGTATACCAAATCTTGCAGCAAAAAATGATTTTTTTTGGTCGTGACAAACCCTATTTTCCCTAAATCCCCAATTTAGCTACACGTTTTGATTCACTTTGTTTCTGAAAACTTCTACAAGTTAAACTGCACGTTTTGATTTTGCACAGTTTGCACAGTTTCATTAATAAAACGTTCTGTTTTATTACCATACATTAATTATTTCCAATCAAATTTTATTAAAAAATTATTAAAGCCAACTCACCTCACAACATAGTGCCACCTCAGCGGACCATGGATGCCACACACACCCAATTTTAACTCCATCCATCAAACTTAACGGCAGACCCTTAATTAAATCAATGTTGTAAAAATAGGGACTAAATTGAGACCTTTTAAAAAATTGGGACCTAATTGAGAAAAACCTACCAAAATAGGGACAATCCAAATGATTAAACCTAATAATAATCATAATTATGATAATCGTAATCATAATAATAATCATAATCATAATCATAACAACAACCACAACAACAACAACAACAACAACAACAATAATAATAATAACAACAATAAGAATAATAATAATAACAATAATAATAATAACAATAATAATAGTATTAATAATAATAAAAATAATAATAATCATAAATATAATAATAATAATAATAATAAAAATAATACTAATAATCACAATAATAATAATCATAATAATAATATCAATAATAATAATAAGAATCATATTAATAAACATAATCATAACCATCATGATAATAATCATAATGATAATCCTAATCACAATAATAATAATAATAATAATAATAATAATAATAATAATCGTAATAATAATAATAATAATAATAATAATAATCATAATAATAATAATAGTGTTTCGGTAACATTTGTCTGGGGTCGGTCGTCCTTCCTAGCTGCTCTGATCGTCCAACTCTTAATGTAATTCTTTCGGATTAAGGGTTGACCTACAGAAGACACTCCGACGCTCAAGTCAGATATGTTTCATAGAGGTCTATATTTTTATTAGGAGAGATCCAGATTATTGTACCTGGACATCCATGATATGTTTATAGAGCTTGAGACAGCCAGGTCCATTATTAAACATTAATGCAAAGGTAATCAAACCCAATAATTAATCATTAATATCGTATATTTATAAATTAATACCTGATAATTGCCCATGAATGACCATTAACTTCGACCGGTATATTTCATATAATACAAATAGTAATAACAATAATAATCATAATCATAATAGTCATAATAATGATAATAATAATAATAATAATAATTATAATTATAATCATAATCATAATAATCATAATAATAATAATAATAATGATAATAATAATAAAAATAATAATAATAATCATAATAATAATAATAATAAGAATAAAAATAATAATGATATTAATAATCATAATCATCATAATCATAATAATAACAATAAGAATAATAATCATAATGATAATAATCATATTGATAATAATAATAATAATAATAATAATAATAATAATAATCATAATAAGAATAATAATAAGAATAATAATAATAATAACAATAATAATAATAATAATAATAATCATAATAATAATTATAATCATAGTCATAATATCATAATAATTATAATAATAATAATAATCATAATAATAAGAACAATAATAATAACAATAAATAGTAATAAAAATCATAATAATAATAATAATAAGAATAAAAATAATAATCATATTAATAATCATAATCATAATAATCATAATAATAATCATAATAATAACAATAATAATAATAATAAATATAATAATAATGATCATAATAATGATAATAATACTCATAATCATAATCATAATCATAATAACAATGATAACAACAATAATAATAATAGTAATAAAATAATAATAACAACATTAATAATAATAATAGAAATTATAATAATAATAGTCAAAACCATAATAATAATCATAATAATAATAATAATAATAATAATAATAATAATAATCGTAATAATAATCATAATAATAATAATAATAATAATAATAATAAAAATATTAATAATCATAATAATGAAAATAATAATAATAATCATAATTATCATAATAATAATAATAATAATAATAATAACAATCATAATAAAATTAATAAAAATAATAACATCAATAATGATAATAACAATAATAATACTAACAATAATAATAATAAAAATAATAATCAATAATAATAATAATAATAATAATAATAATAATAATA
>CP144697.1:734652-737152 GCA_036885675.1 Vigna mungo | reverse complement strand
AGTACCGATCGAATGGCCGAGGAGTTAAGGCCGACGGGCAGAACACTTCATGCCATATTTGGCTAAGTACCGGCCGAAGGGCCGAGTACATGTTGCCAAATTTGGCTAAGTACCAAAGGCCAAATAACCGAGGGGTTGAGGCCGAAGGGCTGAACACCTTATGCTACATTTGACTAAGTACCGGTAAGGCCAAATGGGCAAGCTATTGAGGCCGAAGGGCCGAATACTTGTTGCCAAATTTGGTTAAGTACCTAAGGCCGAATGGACGAGGAGTTGAGGCCAAAGGACTGAAAACTTGATGTCAGATTTGGCTACATACCTATGAGATCGAATGGTCGAGCAGTTGAGGCCGAGTGGCCAAGCAATTGAGGCTGAAAGGCCGAATACCTGTTGCCAAATTTGGCTAAGTACTTAAGGCCAAATGACCGAGGAATTGAGCTCGAATGGCCAAACACTTGATGCCAAATATGGCTAAGTACCTGTGACGCCGGATGGCCGAGCAATTGAGGCCGAATGGCAAAGCAATTTAGGCCGAAGGGCCGAATACCTGTTTCCAAATTTGGATAAGTATCTAAGGCAGAATGGCCGAAGGGCCGAACACTTGACGCCAGTTTTGGCTAACTACCTGTGAGACCGAATGGGCGATCAGTTGAGGCCGAATGGCCAAGCAATTGAGGCCGATGGGCCAAATACCTGTTTCCAAATTTGGCTAAGTACCTAAGGCCGAAGGGCCGAGGAATTTAGGCCGAAGGGCCGAACCCTTGATGCCAGATTTGGCTAAGTACCTGTGAGGCCGAATCGCCGAGCAGTTGAGGCCGAATGCCCAAGCAATTGAGGCCGAAGGGCCGAATACTCTTTGCTAAATTTGGTTAAGTTCCGGTCCAATGGTCGAGGAGTTGAGGCCGAAGGGCTGAACACTTCATGCCATATTTGGCTGAGTACGTATGAAGCCGAATGGCCGAGCAGTTAAGGCTGAATGGCCAAGTAATTGAGGCTGAAGGGCCGAATACCTGTTGGCAAATTTGGATAAGTACCTAAGGCCGAATGGCCGAGGAATTTAGGCCAAAGGCCTGAACACTTCATGCCATATTTGGTAAAGTACGTGTGAGGCTGAATAGGCGAGCAGGTGATGCCGAATGGCCAAGGAATTGAGGCCGAAGGGCCGAGTACATGTTGCCAAATTTAGCTAAGTACCTAAGGCCAAATGACCAAGGAGTTGAGGCCGGACGGCCGAATACCTTTTTCCAAAATTGGCTTAGTACCTAAGGCCGAATTGTCGAGGAATTGAGGTCGAAGGGCGGAAAACTTGATGCCAAATTTGGCTAAGTACCGGTAAGGCCGAATGGGCAGGTTATTGAGGCCGAAGGGAAGAATACTTGTTGCCAAATTTGGCTAAGTACCTAAGGCCGAATGGACGAGGAATTAAGGCCAAATGGCCAAGGAATTGAGGCCGAAGGGCCGAATACCTATTGCAAAATTTTGCTATGTACCTAAGGCCGAATGAGCGAGGAATTGAGGCCAAATTGTCGAACACTTAATGCCAAATTTGGGTAAGTACCCGTGAGGTGGAATGGCCACGCAATTGAGGCCGAAGGGCCGAATACTTGTTTCCAAATTTGGCTAAGTACCTGTGAGGCCGAATGACCGAGCAGTTGAGGCCGAATGGCCACACAATTGAGGCCGAATGGCCACGCAATTCAGGTGGAAGAGCCAAATACCTGTTGCCAAATTATGCTAAGTACCTAAGGCCGAATGGCCAAGGAATTGGGGCCAAAGGGCCGAACACTTGATGCCAGATTTGGCTAAGTACATGTGAGGCCGAATGGCCGAGAAGTTGATGCCAAATGGCCAAGCAATTGAGGCCGAATGGCCGAGTACATGTTGCCAAATTTGGCTAAGTACCTAAGGCCCAATGACCGAGGAGTTGAGGCCGAAAGGCCAAATACCTTTTTCCAAATTTGGCTAAGTACCTAAGGTCGAATGGCCGTGGAATTGAGGTCGAAGGGCTGAACACTTGATGCCAGATTTGGCTAAGTACCGGTAAGGCCGAATGGGCAAGCTATTGAGGCCGAAGGGCCGAATACTTGTTGCCAAATTTGGCTAAGATCCTAAGGCCGAATGGACGAGGAGTTGAGGCAGAAGGACTGAACACTTGATGCGAGATTTGGCTACGTACCTGTGAGATCGAATGGTCGAGGAGTTGAGGTCGAATGGCCAAGCAATTGAGGCCGAAGGGCCAAATACCTGTTGCCAAATTTGGCTATGTACCAAATGCCGAAGGGCCGAGGAATGGAGGCCGAACGACCAAACACTTGATGCCATATTTGGCTAAGTACCTGTGAGGCCGAATGGCCAAGCAGTTGAGGCCAAAGGGCCGAATACCTGTTTCCAAATTAGGATAAGTACCTTAGGTAGAATGGCCGAAGGACCGAACACTTGATCCCAGATTTGGGTAAGTGCCTGTGAGGCCGAATGACCGAGAAGTTTAGGCCGAATGGCC
>CP144697.1:733083-734152 GCA_036885675.1 Vigna mungo | reverse complement strand
ATTGCCAAGCAATTGAGGACGAATGGCCGAATACCTGTTGCCAAATGTAGCTAAGTACCTGAGGCCGAATGACCGAGGAGTTAAGGCCAAAGGGCCGAACACTTGATGCCAAATTTGGCTAAGTACCTGTAGGACTGAATTGCCAAGCAGTTGAGTCCGAATGGCCAAGCAATTGAGGCCGAAGGGCCGAATACCTGTTGCCAAAATTGGATAAGTACCTAAGGCCGAATGGCCGAGAAATTGAGGCCGAACGGCGGAACACTTGATCCCATATTTGGGTAAGTACCTATGTGGCCGAAGGGTCGAGCAGTTGAGGCCGAATGGCCAAGAAATTGAGGCCAAAGGGCCGAATACCTGTTGCCAAATTTGGCTAAGTACCTAAGGCCGAATGGCCAAGGAATTGAGGTCAAAGGCCCGAACACTTGATGCCAAATTTAGGTAAGTACCTGTGAGGCCGAAACGCCGAGCAGTTGAGGCTGAATGGCCAAGCAATTGAGGCCAAAGGACCGAATACCTGTTGCCAAATTTGGCTAAGTACCTAAGGCTGAATGGTTGAGGAGTTGAGTTCGAAGGGCCGAACACTTGATGCCAAATATGCCTAGGAACCTATGAGGTCGAATGGCCGAGAAGTTGAGGCCGAATGGCCAAGCAATTGAGGCCGAAGGGCCGAATACCTGTTGCCAAATTTGCTAAGTACCTAAGGCCAAATGGCCGAGGAGTTGAGGCCGAAGGGCCGAATACCTATTTCCAAATGTGGCTAAGTACCTAAGGCCGAAAGGCCGAGGAGTTGAGGCCAAAGGGTCGAACCCTTGATGCCAGATTTAGGTAAGTACCTGTGAAGACGAATGGCCGAGCAGTTGAGGCCGAATGACCAAGCAATTGAGGTTAAAGGGCCAAATACCTATTGCCAAATTTGGCTAAGTATCTATGGTCGAATAGCTGAGCAATTGAGTTCGAAGAGCCGAACACTTGATGCCAGATTTGGCTAAGTACCTGTGAGGCCGAAACGCCGAGCAGTTGAGGCCGAATGGCCAAGCAATTGAGGCCGAAGGGCCGACTACCTTTTACC
>CP144697.1:708083-718083 GCA_036885675.1 Vigna mungo | reverse complement strand
AATTCGGCCCTTCGGCCTCAATTGCTTGGCCATTCGACCTCAACTTCTCGGCCATTCGGCCTCACAGGTACTGAGCCAAATCTAGCATCAAGTGTTCGGCCCTTCGGCCTCAATTCCTCGGCCATTTGGCCTTAGGTACTTAGCCAAATTTGGCAACATGTACTCTGCTCTTCAGCCTCAATTGCTTGGCCATTCGGCATCAACTTCTCGGCCATTCGGCCTCACAGGTACTTAGCCAAATATGGCATCAAGTGTTCGGCCCTTCGGCCCCAATTCCTTGATAATTCGACCTTAGGTATTTATCCAATTCTGGCAACAGGTATTCGGCCCTTCGGCCTAAATTGCTTGGCCATTCGGCCTCAACTGCTCGACCATTCGGCCTTACAGGTACTTAGCCAAATTTGGCATCAAGTGTTCGGCCCTTCGGCCTCAACTCCTCGGCCATTCGGCCTCAGGTACTTAGCTACATTTGGCAATAGGTATTAGGCCATTCGTCCTCAATTGCTTGGCAATTCGGCCTAAACTTCTCGGCTATTTGGCCCCACAGGTACTTAGCCAAATTTTGCAAAGTGTTCGGTCCTTCGGCCTGAACTCCTCGGCCATTCGACCTTAGGTACTTAGATACATTTGGCAACAGGTACTTCGCCCTTTGGCCTCAATTGCTTGGACATTCAGCCTCAACTGCTCGGCCATTCGGCCTCACAAGTACTTAGCCAAATCTGGCATGAAGTGTTTGGCCCTTCGACCTCACCTCCTCGGCCATTCGGCCATAGGTTCTTAGCCAAATTTTGCAATTGGTATTCGGCCCTTCGACCTCAATTGCTTTGCCATTTGACCTCAACTGCTCGACCATTCGATCTTAGAGGTACGTAGCCAAGTCTGGCATCAAGTGTTCAGTCCTTCGGCCTCAACTCCTCGTCCATTCGACCTTTGGTACTTAGCCAAATTAGGCAACAAGTATTCGGCCCTTCGGCCTAAATAGCTTGCCCATTCGGCCTTACCGGTACTTAGCCAAATCTGGCATCAAGTGTTCAGCCCTTCGGCCTCAATTCATCGGCCATTCGGCCTTAGGTACTTAGCCAAATTTGGAAAAAGGTATTCGGCCGTTCGGCCTCAACTCCTCGGTCATTTGGCCTTAGGTACTTAGCCAAATTGGGCAGCATGTACTCGGCCCTTCAGCCTCAATTGCTAGGCCATTCGGCATCAACTTCTCGGCCATTCGGCTTCACAGGTACTTAGCCAAATCTGGCATTAAGTGTTGTACCCTTCGGCCCCAATTCCTTGGCCATTCGGCCTTAGGTACTTATCCAGTTTTGGTAACAGGTATTCGCCCTTCGGCCTCAATTGCTTAGCCATTCGTCCTCAACTGCTCGATCATTCGACGCTACAGGTACTTAGCCAAATTTGGCATCAAGTGTTCGGCCCTTCGGCCTCAACTCCTCGGCCATTCCCCCTCAGGTACTTGGCAACATTTGGCAACAGGTATTCGGTTAATCGTCCTCAATTGCTTGGCAATTTGGCCTAAACTGCTCGGCCATTCAGCCCCACAGGTACTTAGCCAACTTTTGCATCAAGTGTTCGGCCCTTCGGCCTCAACTCCTTGGCCATTCGACCATAGGTACTTAGGTACATTTGGCAACAGATACTTGGCCCTTCGGCCTCAATTTCTTGGACATTCGGCCTTAAGTGCTCGGCAATTCGGCCTCACAGGTACTTAGCCAACTCTGGCATCAACTATTCGGCCCTTCGGCCTCAACTCCTCGGTCATTCCGCCTTAGGTATTTTGCCAAATTCGGCATTTGGTATGCAGCCCTTCGACCACAATTGCTTGGCCATTCGGCCTCAACTGCTCGGTCATTCGGCCTCACAGGTACTTAGCCAAATCTGGCATGAAGTGTTCGGCCCTTCGACCTCAACTCCTCGGCCATTCGGCCTTAGGCACTTAGCCAAATTTTGCAATTGGTATTCGGCCCTTCGGCCTCAGTTGCTTTGCCATTTGGCCTCAACTGCTCGGTCATTCGATCTCACAGGTTCGTAGCCAAATCTGGCATCAAGTGTTCAGTCCTTCGGCCTCAACTCCTCGTCCATTCGGCCTTAGGTACTTAGCCAAATTTGGCAACAAGTATTCGGCCCTTCGGCCTCAATAGCTTGCCCATTCGTCCTTACCGGTACTTAGCCAAATCTGGCATCAAGTGTTCAGACCTTCGGCCTTAACTCCTCGGTCATTTGGCCTTAGGTACTTAGCCAAATTTGGCAACATGTACTCGGCCCTTCGGCCTCAATTGCTTCGTCATTCGGCATCAACTTCTCGGCCATTCGGCCTCATAGGTACTTAGCCAAATCTGGCATCAAGTGTTGGGCCCTTCGACCCCAATTCCTTGGCCATTCGGCCTTAGGTACTTAGCCAAATTTGTCAACAGGTATTCGGTCCTTCGGCCTTACAAGTACTTAGCCAAATCTGGGATCAAGTGTTCGGCCATTCAGCCTCAATTCCTTGGCCATTCGGCCGTAGGTACTTATCCAAATTTGGCAACAGGTATTCGGCGCTTCGGCGTCAATTGCTTGGCCATTCGGCCTCAACTGCTCGGCCATTCGGTCCTACAACTACTTAGCCAAATTTGGATTCAAGTGTTCGGCCCTTCGGTATCAACTCCTCGTCCATTCGGCCTCAGGTACTTAGATACATTTGGCAACAGGTATTCAACCATTCGTCCTTAACTGCCTGGCAAATCGGCCTCAACTACTCGCCCATTCGGCCCCACAGGTACTTAGCCAAATTTGGCATCAAGTGTTCGGCCCTTCGGCCTCAACTCCTCGGCTATTCAGGCTCAGGTACTTTCCTACATTTGGCAACTGGTACTCAGCCCTTCGGCCTCAATTGCTTGGACATTCAGCGTCATAGGTACTTAGCCAAATATGGCATCAACTATTCGGTCCTTCGGCCTCAACTCCTCAGCCATTCGGCCTTAGGTACTTATCCAAATTTGGCAACAGGTATTCGGCCCTTCGGCCTCAATTGCTTGGCCATTCGGCCTCTACTGCTAAGCCATTCGGCCCTACACGTACTTAGCCAAATTTGGTATCAAGTGTTCCGCCCTTCGGCCTCAACTCCTCGGCCATTCGGCCTCAGGTACTTAGCTATAGTTGACAACAGGTATTCTGCCATTTGTCCTCAATTGCTTGGCAATTCGGCCTCAACTACTCGGTCATTCGGCCCCACAGGTACTTAGCCAAATTTGGCATCAAGTGTTTGACCCTTCGACCTGAACTCCTTGGCCATTCGGCCCCAGGTACTTAGCTACATTTGGCAATAGGTACTCGGCCCTTCGGCCTCAATTGCTTGGACATTCGGCCTCACAGGTACTTAGCCAAATCTGGCATCAACTATTCGGTCCTTCGGCCTCAACAACTCGGCCATTCGGCCTTAGGTACTTCGCCAAATTTGGGAACAGGTATTCGGCCCTTCGGCTTCAATTGCTTGGCCATTCGGCCTCAACTTCTCGGTCATTCGGCCTCACAGGCACTTAGCCAAATCTGGCATGAAGTGTTCAGCCCTTCGGCCTCAATTCCTCGTCCCTTCGGTCTTAGGTAGTTAACCAAATTTGGCAATAGGTATTCGGCCCTTCGGCCTCAATTGCTTGGCCATTCGGCATCAACTGCTCGACCATTCGGTCTCACAGGTACTTAGCCAAAACTGACATCAAGTGTTCCGCCCATCGGCCATTCTACCTTAGGTACTTATCCAAATTTGGAAACAGGTATTCGGCCCTTTGGCCTCAATTGCTTGGCCATTCAGCCTCACAAGTACTTAGCCAAATCTGGCATCAAGTGTTCGGTCGTTCGGCCTCAATTCTTGGCCCTTCGGCCCTTTGGCTTCAATTGCTTGGTCATTCGACCTCAACTCCTCGGCCATTCGATCTCACAGGTACGTAGCCAAATTTGGCAACAAGTATTCGACCCTTCGGCCTCAATAGCTTTCCCATTCGGCCTTACCGGTACTTAGCCAAATCTGGCATCAAGTGTTTAGCCTTTCGGCCTCAATTCCACGGCCATTCGACCTTAGGTACTTAGCCAAATTTGGAAAAAGGTATTTGGCCCTTTGGCCTCAACTGCTCGGTCATTTGGCCTTAGGTACTTAGCCAAATTTGGCAACATGTATTCGGTCGTTCGGCCTCAATTGCTTGGCCATTCGGCCTCAACTGCTCGGCCATTCGGCCTCACAAGCACTTAGCCAAAATCTAGCATCAAGTGTTCGGCCCTTCGGCCTCAATTCCTCGGCCCTTCGGCCATGGGTACTTAGCCAAATTTGGCAACAGGTATTCGGCCCTTCAGCCTCAATTGCTTGGCCATTCGGCCTCAACTGCTCGGCCATTCGATCTCACAGGTACTTAGCCAAAACTGGCATCAAGTGTTCGGCCCTTCGGCCTCAATGAATCGGTCATTCGCCCTTAGGTACTTAGCCAAATTTGGCAACAAGTATTCGGCCCTTCGGCCTCAATTGCGTGGTCATTCAGCCTCACAGGTACTTACCCAAATTTGGCATCAAGTGTTCGACAATTTGGCCTCAATTCCTCGGCGATTCGGCTTTCGGTACATAGCAAAATTTGGCAATAGGTATTCAGTCCTTCGGCCTCAATTGCTTGGCCATTTGGCCTCAATTCCTCGTCCATTCGGCCTTAAGTACTGAGCCAAATTTGGCAACAAGTATTCTTCCCTTCGGCCTCAACAACCTGCCCATTCGGCCTTACCGGTACTTAGCCAAATTTGGCATCAAGTGTTCAGTCGTTCGACCTCAATTCCTCGGCCATTCGGCCTTAGGTACTAAGCCGATTTTGGAAAAAGGTATTCGGCCCTTCGGCATCAACTCCTCGGTCATTTGGCCTTAGGTACTTAGCTAAATTTGGCAACACGTACTCGGCCCTTCGGCCTCAATTCCTTAGCCATTCGGCATCACTTGCTCGCCTATTCAGCCTCACACGTACTTTGCCAAATGTGGCATCAAGTGTTCGGGCCTTTGGCCTCAATAATAATAATAATAACAATAATAATAATAATAATAATGATAATAATAACAATAATAATAATAATAATAATAATAATAATAATAATAACAATAATAATAATAATAAAAATAATAATAATAATAATAATAACAATAATAATAATAATAATAATAATAATAATAATATCAATAATCATAATAATCAAATTAATAATCGTAGTAATAATAATAATTATAATAATAATCATAATAATAATCATAATAATAATAATAATAATAATAATAATAATAATAATAATAATAATAATAATAATAATAATAATAATAATAATAATGATAATAATAATGATAATAATAATAATAATAATGATGATAATAATAATGATAATAATAATAATAATGATAATAATAATAATAATAATAATAATGATAATAATAATGATAATAATAATCATAATAATAATGATAATAATGATAATAATAATGATATTAATAATAATAATAATAATAATAATAATAATAATAACAATAATAATAATAATGATAATAATAATCATAATCATAATGATAATAATAATAATAATAATAATAATAATAATAATAATGATAATAATAATGATAATAATAATCATAATAATAGTGATAATAATAATAATCATAATCATAATAATAATAATAATAATAATAATAATAATGATAATAATAATCATAATAATAATAATAATAATAATAACAACAATAATAATAATAATAATAATAATAATAATAATAATAATAATAATAATAATATCAATAATCATGATAATCAAATTAATAATTGTAATAATAATAATAATAATAATAATATAAATAATGAAAATCATAATAATAATCATAATTATCCTAATAATAATAATAATAATAATAATCAAAATCATAATAATAATCATAATAATAATAATCATAATAATAATAGTCATAATAATAATAATAATAATAAGAATAATAAGAATAATAATAATCATAATAATAATAATCATTAGAGGTGTCAAAACGGATAACCCGGCCCGATCCGGCCCGGCCCACCACGGGTTGGTCAATTAGTGAGCCAACCCAACCCGGCTCATTTATTAGTGAGCCAGAAAAACTTGAACTCGGCCCGACCCACTGTAAGGGCCTCAGAAAAATAAATAAGCCATTGGGCCTAATAAGGGCAGCAGGCCCACTCGAATTGGACACATGGCCTTGAGAGGGGTCCCTTTCCCCAATTCAGATTTTCATTCCTCATTTCCCTTCTCTCTCTAAAAAGAACCCTTGTGCCCTAATTAGAATTTTCTCTGACTTCTCTCTAGGATTCCAGCAAATTCCACCGATTGAATCCTAAATTAGTGGTGCTTCCTTGTTCCTGGAGTCAAGAGCTACGAAACCATCCGATTGGTTTCTTGTTTCGTCAGGTAAGAAAATTTCCCCTTTTCTTCTTTATTGTTCTTAACCTAGGGCAACCAATTTTTCTGGTTGTATGTACTTTCCACGTTTCACTTTTCTGTCCATTATGTTCCAGCTCTAAAAAGTTTATTCTATCACCAAATTGGTTATTTATATGTTTTGTCCAGTGAGCGCAGTGTTAAGGTCACCGTTGGGGGCATTCTCTGAATTTTGATTTTTAGCTTTCTAGGTAAGGGGAGCTGACTTTGTCTTGTTTTGTTTGGTGCGTATGCATAATACCCATGAAGTGAATGATTATGATGATGGTGCTGGGATGGTTAAATATTTTTATTGTTTCGGAAATTCAGACGTTGCTTCCTTCATGTTGTTTGGGTTGTTGTTAATTTCGTGTAATGGCATAGGGGTATATTATCTTCTCTCTTCCTTATGCTCTGCATTATGACTTAGAATAGGGGATTGTGTATATGAATGTTTGGTGGGGAAAAGCAAAGAAAAACAAAATAAAAAGAGGATTTGGAATGGAAAGATAACGTTTTCGTGAAATCAAATGAAGAAGGGGAGGGGAGTCTTGTATGTGTTTCACGTTCTGTAGCTTTAGGTTTGGATGATTTATAAGTAACAAAAGAAGGAAAGGAATGGAATAAAAGTTTAAATTAGAAATGTAAAATGGTTATAGGAAAATAAGTACTGGGAAATGGTAAGTGAGTAAGAGAAAAGCCTTCATGTAGTTAAGAAAGAGAGAGGTTTGGGTTGGGGTTCTTTTCATGGTGGGGTTTACGGGTGGTAATGAGAAAAAGATTATTATAATCAATAATGAGGAAAAATTAGGTGAAGAATGATGAGCTACGTCTTTTTATACGTAAATGGTTAAGATTCAAGTGAGAAGGAATAATTATGTAATGGGTGGAACTTCCGTGAAATGATCTTAAAAGAAGGAGAAAGAAATTGAAGAGAGTATGTGTGCTACGTGAAAGCATCTGTGAAGAGAGAAAGTTAAGGTGTGCAATGTGTGTCTCACTTCAAGAGTAAGTGAGAACAATGTTTTAATTTAGGAATGGCATGTAAATTTGTGGTGCAGAGAAGGGAAGTCATTTTTCTTGTTTTGGTTAGGAAGTGAGAGAAAAGATGGTATGATTATTTGGTTGACTCTTTATTATCTTGATTGTTACTTTATTATTAATTCAAGAATGTTTCTTATGGGTGGGTTGTTCGTATGGTGGTTTGAGTATAATATTGTTTATCTTTTGTGAAAGTGGGTTCTGTATCAGACAATAAGTTGAATAAAGAGATGGAGAAAACTGTTTGGATGAAAGTTAGGCATAGTAACTTAGGTGAGAGAGAAGGAAAGTTAAGATAGAGAAAGTGAGGATGTGTGAAGGGGGGGGGGGGGTTAAGAGACCATGTGGGCCCCACACAAATTAAAGAAAAAAAAATAAATCTTCATGATGCAATAAATGGTGATGGGTGTACGTGAGAAAATTTGTTTGGAGGAAAAAGTGTGAAAGTGATGACTTAGGTGGGGTTCACCTTGAAACATGAAGTGAAATATATATTAGTTAAAGTGTATGCAGGGAATGAATTTATCATTGTACATTGGAATAGGTTATAATATATTATATGTATTTTATATATTATATACATATGCTAAAATCATTATTTTATCTGTTAGGGATTATTTAAACATTAGAAACGTTAGGTAACTTAGTTGTATTTAATATTATATTATAATATATAAATATTAGAATGGTTTTGTTTAATATTTATATTATTGATATATAAGTATTAGAATTATTAAGTTTAGCATGTGATTAAACTTTTAACTGTTATAAAGTTAAATTATTTAATAACATAGTAGCTTGTTGTTTTCTTAGTAGGTATGAATAAGTTAAAAGATAACACAAACAATTTTCATAATTTAATCGGAGGAATTATTACGTATATGTTGATTGTGGCAAAATTATATAATTACAAAGTGATGAAAATATGATCCAAGTAGTAAACCAATTTCCATAAGTTCAAGATCTCTTGGTGAGATCTTTAGTGTTTTAAAATGGAAGTAGGGGCTCAGCCTTGGGAGTCATTCTGACGCTTCAATGGTCAATCAAACTCACTTAGAGAGGTTGAACCATGTGGTGAGAAGTAGCAGGAGGTCCTTAGTCTTGGGGGCTCCCAGTATGCCTCAAGGCGCGGAATGGACTAACCTCGTGAGTGTGACAGGGTGGGGAACCCAAGTTTCATAAGTCACCACGGGTGCAAGACTCGCCATAGCCCGACTCTCATTTTAAAATCCGGACGAGTCAAGTCTAGAAATTGCATGCTTAAGTGATATTTCTGAATCTGTTTGATATAAGTTGTGCTTGTATGTTACATGTTTAATACAATTGTATGAATTTATATAATTAGCTCACCCTTGCCTTTGTTGTTTGTGTTTATGTATGTTGTTTGATTCCCTGTTGCAATGATCATCCATTCTTGGATGTGAGCAGAGGAGAATGACGTCTCCGTTGAGAACGCTTTGGAGGAGAACCACGACACTGCAGCTGCTTAGTTCCTTATGATTTTTTTTTTTAAAAAAAGAAAAAGTGTTAAATTTTATTTGAACTCTGATGTATTTTGACAAACTTTAGTATCTTCCTCGTGTTTTAAATTTCCTCTAAATTTCCTGGATTACTGTAATCCTAACTTAAGTACCTTAACACTCTAACTGCTTTATTATATCATCTATGGTGACGTCTTGATTTTTGTATACATGTATGTTATAAAATAGGGATGTCACACCCACCACGGACTCATTTAATTACATTTTTTTAAATAAAAAAATAATACAAACTTTTTGTAATTTAAATTTAAACAAATTTCGCTCCCAAAAGATTATGTTAAAGACAATTCAAAATAATAATAAAAAGTACAATATAATCCAAATTCAAAGATATAAAAAAAGAACCAGTACTCAACAACATCAACAAAAAATTAATAGTTTAATTTCTAACATAATTTCCCAAATTCAAACATATCAAAAGCAACTTGTTCAAATAATATATACTCAAATTGTTTAAATAAAATGAACAAACTCTTATAATCATAATCATAATAATATAATCATAATAATAATCATAATTATAATAACATAATCGTAATAATAATAATAATAATAATAATCATAATAATAGTCATAATAATAATAATAATAACAGAAATAATAATAATTATAGTCAAAACCATAATATTAATTATAAAAATAATAATAATAATAATAATAATAATAATAATAATAATAATAATAATCATTATCGGCATAATAATAATAACAATAAAAATAATAATAATAATAGTAATATTCATAATCACAATCATAACAATAATAACAACAATAAAATAGAAATAACAACAATAATAATAATAATAGAAATAAAAATAATTATATTGAAAACCATAATAATAATAATAATAATAATCATAATAATAATAATAATAATAATAATCATAATAATAGTAATAATAACAATAATAATAATAATAATCAACATGAGGCCAAATTTGGCTAAGTACCTAAGGTCGAATGGCAGATGAGTA
>CP144697.1:683322-700822 GCA_036885675.1 Vigna mungo | reverse complement strand
CGGCCCTTCAAACTCAATTCCTCAGCTATTCGACCTTAGGTACTTAGCTAAATTTGGCAACAGGTATTTGGCCCTTCAACCTCAATTGCTTGGTCATTTGGCCAACACTCCTCGGCCATTCGGCCTCACAGGTACTTACCTAACTCTGGCATCAAGGGTTCGACCTTTCGGCCTCAACTCCTCGGCCATTCGGCCTTAGGTACTTAGCCACATTTGGAAACAGGTGTTCGGCCCTTCGGCCTCAACTCCTCGACCATTCTATCTTACGTACTTAGCCAAATTTGGTAAAAGGTATTCGGCCATTCAGCCTCAATTGCTTGGCAATTCAGCCTCACATGTACTTAGCCAAATCGGGCGTCATGTGTTTGCCCCTTCGGCCTCAATTCTTCGGCCATTCGGTCTTAGGTACTTAGCCAAATTTGGCAACAGGGATTCGGCCCTTCAGCCTCAATTGCTTGGCCATTCGACCTCAACTTCTCGGCCATTCGGCCTCACAGGTACTGAGCCAAATCTAGCATCAAGTGTTCGGCCCTTCGGCCTCAATTCCTCAGCCATTTGGCCTTAGGTACTTAGCCAAATTTGGCAACATGTACTCTGCTCTTCAGCCTCAATTGCTTGGCCATTCGGCGTCAACTTCTCGGCTATTCATCCTCACATGTACTTAACCAAATCTGGCATCAAGTGTTCAGTCCTTCGGCCTCAACTCCTCGTCCATTCGGCCTTTGGTACTTAGCCAAATTAGGCAACAAGTATTCGGCCCTTCGGCCTAAATAGCCTTCCCATTCGGCCTTACTAGTACTTAGCCAAATCTGGCATCAAGTGTTCAGCCCTTCGGCCTCAATTCATCGGCCATTCGGCCTTAGGTACTTAGCCAAATTTGGAAAAAGGTATTCGGCCGTTCGGCCTCAACTCCTCGGTCATTTGGCCTTAGGTACTTAGCCAAATTTGGCAGCATGTACTCGGCCCTTCAGCCTCAATTGCTAGGCCATTCGGCATCAACTTCTCGGCCATTCGGCCTCATAGGTACTTAGCCAAATCTGGCATTAAGTGTTGTACCCTTCGACCCCAATTCCTTGGCCATTCGGCCTTAGGTACTTATCTAGTTTTGGTAACAGGTATTTGCCCTTCGGCCTCAATTGCTTAGCCATTCGTCCTCAACTGCTCAGCCATTCGACGCTACAGGTACTTAGCCAAATTTGGCATCAAGTGTTCGGCCCTTCGGCCTCAACTCCTCCGCCATTCCCCCTCAGGTACTTGGCTACATTTGGCAACAGGTATTCGGTCAATCGTCCTCAATTGCTTGGCAATTTTGCCTAAACTGCTCGGCCATTCAGCCCCACAGGTACTTAGCCAACTTTTGCATCAAGTGTTCGGCCCTTCGGCCTCAACTCCTTGGCCATTCGACCATAGGTACTTAGGTACATTTGGCAACAGGTACTTGGCCCTTCGGCCTCAATTGCTTGGACATTCGGCCTTAAGTGCTCGGCAATTCGGCCTCACAGGTACTTAGCCAACTCTGGCATCAACTATTCGGCCCTTCGGCCTCAACTCCTCGGTCATTCCGCCTTAGGTATTTTGCCAAATTCGGCATTTGGTATGCAGCCCTTCGACCACAATTGCTTGGCCATTCGGCCTCAACTGCTCGGTCATTCGGCCTCACAGGTACTTAGCCAAATCTGACATGAAGTGTTCGGCCCTTCGACCTCAACTCCTCGGCCATTCGGCCTTAGGCACTTAGCCAAATTTTGCAATTGGTATTCGGCCCTTCGGCCTCAGTTGCTTTGCCATTTGGCCTCAACTGCTCGGTCATTCGATCTCACAGGTTCGTAGCCAAATCTGGCATCAAGTGTTCAGTCCTTCGGCCTCAACTCCTCGTCCATTCGGCCTTAGGTACTTAGCCAAATTTGGCAAGACGTATTCGGCCCTTCGGACTCAATAGCTTGGCCATTCGTCCTTACCGGTACTTAGCCAAATCTCGTATCAAGTGTTCAGACCTTCGGCCTCAACTCCTCGGTCATTTGGCCTTAGGTACTTAGCCAAATTTGGCAACATGTACTCGGCCCTTCGGCCTCAATTGCTTCGTCATTCGGCATCAACTTCTAGGCCATTCGGCCTCATAGGTACTTAGCCAAATCTGGAATCAAGTTTTGGGCCCTTCGGCCCCAATTCCCTTGCCATTCGGCCTTAGGTACTTAGGCGAATTTGCCAACAGGTATTCGGTCCTTCGGCCTTACAGGTACTTAGCCAAATCTGGGATCAAGTGTTCGGCCTTTCGGCCTCAATTCCTTGGCCATTCGGCCGTAGGTACTTATCCTAATTTGGCAACAGGTATTCGGCGCTTCGGCGTCAATTGCTTGGCCATTCGGCCTCAACTGCTCGGCCATTCGGCCCTATAGCTACTTAGCCAAATTTGAATTCAAGTGTTCGGCCCTTCGGTCTCAACTCCTCGTCCATTCGGCCTCAGGTACTTAGCTACATTTGGCAACAGGTATTCGACCATTCGTCCTCAATTTCCTTGCAAATCGGCCTCAACTGCTCGCCCATTCGGCCTCACAGGTACTTAGCCAAATTTGGCATCAAGTGTTCGGCCCTTCGGCCCCAACTCCTCGGCTATTCGGGCACAGGTACTTTGCTACATTTGACAACTGGTACTCGGCCCTTCGGCCTCAATTGCTTGGACATTCGGCCTCATAGGTACTTAGCCAAATATGGCATCAACTATTCGGTCCTTCGGCCTCAACTCCTCGGCCATTCGGCCTTAGGTACTTAGCCAAATTTGGCAATAGGTATTCGGCCCTTCGGCTTCAATTGCTTGGCCATTCGGCCTCAACTTCTCGGCCATTCGGCCTCACAGGCACTTAGCCAAATCTGGCATCAAGTGTTCAGTCCTTCGGCCATTATACCTTAGGTACTTATCCTAATTTGGAAACAGGTATTCAGCCCTTTGGCATCAATTGCTTGGCCATTCGGCGTCACAGGTACTTAGCCAACTATGGCATCAAGTGTTCGGTCGTTCGTCCTCAATTCCTCGGCCGTTCAGCCTTAGGTACATAGCCAAATTTGGCAACAGGTATTAGGCCCTTCGGCCTCAATTGCTTGGCCATTCGACCTCAACTCCTCGACCATTCGATCTCACAGGTACGTAGCCAAATATGGCATCAAGTGTTCAGTCCTTCTGCCTCAACTCCTCGGCCATTCAGCCTTAGGTACTTAGCCAAATCTCGTAGTAATAATAATTATAATAATAATCATAATAATAATAAGAATAATAATAAGAATAATAATAATAAGAATAATAATAATAATAATAATAATAAGAATAATAATAATAATAATAATAATAATAATAATAATGATAATAATAATGATAATAATAATAATAATAATAATAATAGTGATAATAATAATGATAATAATAATAATAATAATAATGATAATAATAATGATAATAATAATGATAATAATAATGATAATAATGATAATATTAATGATATTAATATTGATAATAATAATAATAATAATAATAATGATAATAATAATCATAATAATAATGATGCTAATAATAATAATAATAATCATGATAATAATAATGATAATAATAATGATAATAATAATCATAATAATAGTGATAATAATAATAATAATAATAATAATAATAATAATAATAATGATAATAATAATCATAATAATAATAATGATAATAATAATAATGATAATAATAATAATAATAATAATAATAACAATAATAATAATAATAATAATAATAATAATAATAATAATAATAATAATAATAATAATATCAATAATCATAATAATCAAATTAATAATCGTAGTAATAATAATAATAATAATAATAATAATCATAATAATAATAATAACAATAATAATAAGAATAATAATAATAATAATAACTATAATAATAACAACAGGTATTCGTCCCTTCGGCCTCAATTACTTGGCCATTCGGTCTCACAGTTACTTAGCCAAAACTGGCATCAAGTGTTCGGCCATTCGGCCATTCTGCCTTAGGTATTTATCCAAATTTGAAAACAAGTATTTGGCCCTCTGGCCTCAATTGCTAGGACATTTGGCCTCACAGGTACTTAGCCAAATCTGGCATCAATTATTCGGGCCTTGGGCCTCACCTCCTTCGCAATTCGGCCTTAGGTACTTAGCCAAATTTGGCAACAAGTATTCGGCCCTTCGGCCTTAATTGCTTGGCCATTCGGCCTCAACTTCTAGGCCATTTGGCCTCACAGGCACTTAGCCAAATCTGACATCAAGTGTTCAGCCCTTCGGCCTTAGGTACTTAACCAAATTTGTAAACAGGTATTCGGCCCTTCGTCCTCAATTGCTTGGCCATTCAGCATTAACTGCTCGCCTATTCAGTCTCATAGGTACATAGCCAAATCTGGCATCAAGTATTCGGCCATTCGACCTAAATTCCTCAGCCATTTGGCCTTAGGTACTTATCCAAATTTTGCAACAAGTATTCGGCCCTTCGGCCTCATGTGCTTGGCCATTCGGCCTCAACTGCTCGGCCATTTGGCCTCACAGGTACTGAGCCAAATATGGCATCAAGTGTTCGGCCCGTCCGCCTCAACTCCCTGGCCATTCGGCCGGTACTTAGCCAAATTTGGCAACAAGTATTCGGCCCGTCGGCCTCAACTGCTCGGCCATTCGGCCAAATCTGGCATCAAGTATTCAACCCTTTGGCCTTAGGTACTTAGCCAAATTTTGCAACAGGTATTCGGCCCTTCGGCCTCAATTGCTTGGCTATTTGGCCACAACTGCTCGGCCATTCGGTCTCACAGGTACTTAGCCAAAACTGGCATCATGTGTTCGGCCCTTCGGCCATTCTGCCTTAGGTACTTATGCAAATTTGGAAACAGGTATTCGGCCCTTCGGCCTCAATTGCTTGGCCATTCGGCCTCAACTGCTCGGCATTTCGGCCTCAATTGCTCGGCATTTCGGCCTCAATTGCATGGCCGAAGGGCCGAATACCTGTTGCCAAATTTGGATAAGTACCTAAGCCCGAATGACCGAGGACTTTAGGCCAAAGGGTCGAACACTTGATGCCAGATTTGGCTAAGTACCTGTGAGGCCGAAGGGGCTAATACTTGTTGCCAAATCTGGCTAAGTACCTAAGGCCGAATGGCCGAAGAGTTGAGGCCGAAGGGCCGAACACTTGATCCCAAATTTGGCAAGTACCTGTTAGGCCGAATGGCCGAGCAGTTGAGGCCGAATGGCCAAGCAATTGAGGCGGAAGGGCCGAATACCTGTTGGCAAATTTGGCTAAGTACCTAAGGCCGAATGACCGAGGAGATGATGCCGAAGGGCCGAATACTTGTTGCCAAATTTGGCTAAGTACCTAAGGTCGAATTCCCAATAAATTGAGGCCGAAGTTCCGAACACTTGATGACAGATTTAGCTAAGTACCTGTGAGGCCGAATGGCCAATCAATTGAGTCCTAAGGGCTGAATACATGTTTCCAAATTTGGATTAGTACCTAAGCCCGAATGGACGAGGAGTTGAGGCTGAAGGGCCGAACACTTCATGCCAGATTTGGGTAAGTACCTGTGAGGCAGAATGGCCAAGTAATTGAGCCCGAAGGGCCGAATACCTGTTGCCAAATTTGGCTAAGTACCTAAGGCCGAATTGCTGAGCAGTTGAGGCCGAGTGGCCAAGCAGTTGACGCTGAAGGACCGAATACCTGTTACAAAATTTGGCTAAGTACCTAAGGCTGAATGTCAGATGAGTTGAGGCCGAAGGGCCGAATAGGTGACGCCAGATTTTGCAAAGTACCTGTGAGGCCGAATGGTAAAGCAATTGAGGCCGAAGGGCCGAATACCTGTTGCCAAATTTGGCTAAGTACCTAAGGCCGAATGGCTGAGGAGTTGAGGCCGAAGGGCCGAACACTTGATGCCAGATTTGGCTAAGTACCTGTGAGGCCGAATGGCCAAGTAAATGAGGCCGAAGGGACGAATACCTGTTGCCAAATACGGCTAAGTACCTAAGGCCGAATGACCAAGGAGTTGAGGCCGAAGGGCCGAACACTTGATGCCAGATTTGGCTAAGTACCAGTAAGGCCAAAAGGGCGAGCAGTTGAGGCCGAATGGCAAAGCGATTGAGTTCGAAGGGCAGAATACCTGTTGCCAAATTTGGCTAAGTACTTAAGGTTGAATGGACGAGGAGTTGAGGCCGAGAGGACGAATACCTATTGCAAAATTTGGCTAAGTACCTATGAGCCCAAATGGCCGAGCAGTAGAGGCCGAATGGCTAAACAAATGAGGCCGAAGGGCCGAATACCTTTTTCCAAATTGGGATTAGTACCTATGCCCGAATGGCCGAGGAGTTGAGGCCGAAGGGCCGAATACTTGATGCCGGATTTGGCTAAGTACCTGTGAGGCTGAATGGCAAGGTAATTGAGGCCGAAGGGCCGAATACCGGTTGCCAAATTTAGCTAAGTACCTAAGGCCGAATGGCCGAGGAGTTGAGGCCGAAGGGCCGAACACTTGATGCCAGATTTGGGTAAGTACCTGTGAGGCCGAATGACCAAGTAATTGAGGCCGAAGGGCCGAATACCTGTTGCTAAATTTGGCTAAGTACCTAAGGCCGAATTGCCGAGCAGTTGAGGCAGAGTGGCCAAGCAGTTGACGCCGAAGGACCGAATACCGGTTGCCAAATTTAGGTAAGTACCTAAGGCCGAATGGCAGATGAGTTGAGGCCGAAGGGCCGAACAATTGATGCCAGATTTTGCAAAGTACCTGTGAGGTCGAATGGCAAAGCAATTGAGGCCAAAGGGCCAAATACCTATTGCCAAATTTGGCTATGTACCTAAGGCCGAATGGTTGAGGAGTTGAGCCCGAAAGGGCCGAACACTTGATGCCAGATTTGGCTATGTACCTGTGAGGCCGAATGGCCAAGTAATTGAGGCCGAAGGGCCGAATACCTGTTGCCAAATATGGCAAACTACCTAAGGTCGAATGGCCGAGGAGTTTAGGCCAAAGGGGCAAATACCTGTTCCCGAATTTGGATAAGTACCTAAGGTCGAATAGCCGAGGAATTGAGGCCGAAGGGCTGAACACTTGATGTCAGATTTGGCTAAATACCTGTGAGGCTGAATGGCCAAGCAATTGAGGCCAAAGGGTCGAATACCTGTTGCCAAATTTGGGTAAGTACCTAAGGCCCAATGTCCGAGGACTTGAGTCCGAAGGGCCGAACACTTGATGCCATATTACTGTCAGTAGCTGTGAGGCCGAATGGCTGAGCAGTTGAGGGCGAATGGCTAAGCAATTGAGGCCGAAGGGCCGAATAACTGTTTCCAAATGTTGCTACGTACCTAAGGCCGAATGGCCGAGGAGTTGAGGCCGACACTTGATTCTAGATTTGGCTAAGTACCTGTAAGGCCGAATGACCGAGCAGATGAAGTAGAATGGCCAAGCAAATGAGGCCGAAGGGCCGAATACCTGTTGCCAAATTTTGCTATGTGCCTAAGGCCGAAGGGCCGAGGAGTTGAGGCGGAAGGGCCGAATACCTGTTGCCGAATTTGGCTAAGTGCTTGTGAGGCCGAATGGCCAAGCAATTGAGGCCGAACGGCCAAATTCTTTTTGCAAACTTTGGCTAACTACCGGTCAAATGGCCGAGGAGTTGAGGGCGATGGGCCGAACAATTGATGCCATATGTGGCTCAGTACCTGTGAGGCCGAATGGCCGAACAGTTGAGGCTGAATGGCCGAGGAAATTATGCTGAAGGGTCGAAAACTTGATTCCAGATTTGGCTAAGTACCTGTGTGGCTGAATGGCCGAGAAGTTGAGGCCGAATCGCCAATCAATTGAGGCCTCAGGGAAAAATACATGTTTCCAAATTTGGCTAACTACCTAAGGCCGAATGGCTGAGGAGTTGAGGCCGAAGGGCCGAACACTTGATGCCAGATTTGGCTAAATACCTATGTTGCCGAGTGGGCGAGCAGGTGAGGCCGATTGGCGAAGGAATTAAGGCTGAAGGGCCGAATACTTGTTTCCAAATTTTGATAAGTACCAATGGCTGAATGACTGAAGTATTTAGGCCAAAGGGCCGAAAACTTGATGCCAGATTTGGCTAAGTACCTGTGAGGCCGAATGGCCGAGAAATTGAGGCCGAATGGCCAACCAATTGAGGCCGAAGGGCCGAATACCTGTTGCCAAATTTGGCTAAGTACCTAAGGCCGAAGGGCCAAGGAATTGAGGTCGAAGGGCCGAACACTTGATTCCAGATTTGGCTAAGTGCATGTGAGGCCGAATGGCCGAGCAGTTGAGGCCGAATGGCCAAGCAATTGAGGCCGAAGGGCCGAATACTTGTCGCCAAATTTGGCTAAGTACAGGTCACATGGCCAAGGAGTTGAGGCCGACGGGCCGAACACTTGATGCCAGATTTGGCTAAGTGCCTCTGAGGCCGAATACTTGTTGCCAAATTTGGCTAAGTACCGATCGGATGGCTGAGGAGTTAAGGCCGACGGGCAGAACACTTCATGCCATATTTGGCTAAGTACCGGCCGAAGGGCTGAGTACATGTTGCCAAATTTGGCTAAGTACCAAAGGCCAAATAACCGAGGGGTTGAGGCCGAAGGGCTGAATACCTTTTCCCAAATTTGACTAAGTACCTAAGGCCGAATGGCCGTGGAATTGAGGCCGAAGGGCTGAACACCTTATGCCACATTTGACTAAGTACCGGTAAGGCCAAATGGGCAAGCTATTGAGGCCGAAGGGCCGAATACTTGTTGCCAAATTTGGTTAAGTACCTAAGGCCGAATGGACGAGGAGTTGAGGCCAAAGGACTGAAAACTTGATGTCAGATTTGGCTACATACCTATGAGATCGAATGGTCGAGCAGTTGAGGCCGAGTGGCCAAGCAATTGAGGCTGAAAGGCCGAATACCTGTTGCCAAATTTGGCTAAGTACTTAAGGCCAAATGACCGAGGAATTGAGGTCGAATGGCCAAACACTTGATGCCAAATATGGCTTAGTACCTGTGACGCTGCATGGCCGAGCAATTGAGGCCGAATGACAAAGCAATTTAGGCCGAAGGGCCGAATACCTGTTTCCAAATTTGGATAAGTATCTAAGGCAGAATGGCCGAAGGGCCGAACACTTGACGCCAGTTTTGGCTAACTACCTGTGAGACCGAATGGGCGATCAGTTGAGGCCGAATGGCCAAGCAATTGAGGCCGATGGGCCGAATAACTGTTTCCAAATTTGGCTAAGTACCTAAGGCCGAAGGGCCCAGGAATTTAGGCCGAAGGGCCGAACCCTTCATGCCAGATTTGGCTAAGTGCCTGTGAGGCCGAATCGCCGAGCAGTTGAGGCCGAATGGCCAAGCAATTGAGGCCGAAGGGCCAAATACTCTTTGCCAAATTTGGTTAAGTTCCGGTCGAATGGTCGAGGAGTTGAGGCCGAAGGGCCGAACACTTCATGCCATATTTGGCTGAGTACGTGTGAAGCCGAATGGCCGAGCAGTTAAGGCTGAATGGCCAAGCAATTGAGGCTGAAGGGCCGAATACCTGTTGCCAAATTTGGATAAGTACCTAAGGCCGAATGGCCGAGGAATTTAGGCTAAAGGCCCGAACACTTCATGCCACATTTGGTAAAGTACGTGTGAGGCCGAATAGGCGAGCAGGTGATGCCGAATGGCCAAGGAATTGAGGCCGAAGGGCCGAGTACATGTTGCCAAATTTAGCTAAGTACCTAAGGCCAAATGACCAAGGAGTTGAGGCCAAAGGGCCGAATACCTTTTTCCAAAATTGGCTTAGTACCTAAGGCCGAATTGCCGTGGAATTGAGGTCGAAGGGCGGAAAACTTGATGCCAAATTTGGCTAAGTACCGGTAAGGCCGAATGGGCAGGTTATTGAGGCCGAAGGGAAGAATACTGGTTGCCAAATTTGGCTAAGTACCTAAGGCCGAATGGACGAGGAATTAAGGCCAAATGGCCAAGGAATTGACGCCGAAGGGCCGAATACCTATTGCCAAATTTTGCTAAGTACCTAAGGCCGAATGGGCGAGGAATTGAGGCCAAATTGTCGAACACTTAATGCCAAATTTGGGTAAGTACTCGTGAGGTGGAATGGCCACGCAATTGAGGCCGAAGTGCCGAATACTTGTTGCCAAATTTGGCTAAGTACCTAAGCGCGAATGGCCGATTCATTGAGGCCGAAGGGCCGAACACTTGATGCGAGATTTTGCTAAGTACTTGTGAGGCCGAATGGCCAAGCAGTTGAGGCCAAATGGCCAAGAAATTGAGGCCGAAGGGCCGAATACCTATTTCCAAATTTGGGTAAGTACCTAGGGCAGAATGGCCGAAGGGCCGAACACTTGATGCCAGTTTTGGCTAAGTACCTGTGAGATCGAATGGCCGAGCAGTTGAGGCCGAATGGCCAAACAATTGAAGCCGAAGGGCCGAATACCTGTTGCCAAATTTGGCTAAGTACCCATGGCCGAAGGGCCGAGGAATTGAGGCCGAAGGGCCGAACACTTGATGCCAGATTTGGCTAAGTGCTTGTGAGGCCGAATGGCCGAGCAGTTGAGGCCGAATGGCCGAGCAGTTGAGGCCGAATGGCCAACCAATTGAGGCCGAACAGCCGAATACTTGTTGCAAAATTTAGCTAAGTACCGGTCGAATGGCCGAGGAGTTGAGGCCGACGGGCCGAACACTTGATGCCATATTTGGCTCAGTACCTGTGAGGCCGAATGGCCGAGCAGTTGAGGACGAATGGCCAAGCAATTGAGGGCGAAGGGCCGAATACCTGTTGCCAAATTTGCATAAGTACCTAAGGCCGAATGGCCGAGGAATTGAGGCCGAACGGCCGAACACTTGATCCCAGATTTGGCTAAGTACCTGTGAGGCCGAATGACCAAGCAGTTGAGGCCGAATGGCGACACAATTGAGGCCGAATGGCCACGCAATTGAGGCGGAAGGGCCAAATACCTGTTGCCAAATTATGCTAAGAACCTAAGGCCGAATGGCCAAGGAATTGGGGCCAAAGGGTCGAACACTTGATGCCAGATTTGGCTAAGTACATGTGAGGCCGAATGGCCGAGAAGTTGATGCCAAATGGCCAAGCAATTGAGGCCGAATGGCCGAGTACATGTTGCCAAATTTGGCTAAGTACCTAAGGCCCAATGACCGAGGAGTTGAGGCCGAAAGGCCAAATACCTTTTTCAAAATTTGGCTAAGTACCTAAGGTCGAATGGCCGTGGAATTGAGGCCGAAGGGCTGAACACTTGATGCCAGATTTGGCTAAGTACCGGTAAGGCTGAATGGGCAAGCTATTGAGGCCGAAGGGCCGAATACTTGTTGCCAAATTTGGCTAAGTACCTAAGGCCGAATGGACGAGGAGTTGAGGCAGAAGGACTGAACACTTGATGCCAGATTTGGCTACGTACCTGTGAGATCGAATGGTCGAGGAGTTGAGGTCGAATGGCCAAGCAATTGAGGCCGAAGGGCCAAATACCTGTTGCCAAATTTGGCTATGTACCTAATGCCGAAGGGCCGAGGAATGGAGGCCGAACGACCAAACACTTGATGCCATATTTGGCTAAGTACCTGTGAGGCCGAATGGCCAAGCAGTTGAGGCCAAAGGGCCGAATACCTGTTTCCAAATTAGGATAAGTACCTTAGGTAGAATGGCCGAAGGACCGAACACTTGATGCCAGATTTGGCTAAGTGCCTGTGAGGCCGAATGACCGAGAAGTTTAGGCCGAATGGCCAAGCAATTGAGGCCGAAGGGCCGAATACCTATTCCCAAATTTGGCTAAGTACCTAAGGCCGAATGGCCGAGGAGTTGAGGCCGAAGGATCGAATAGTTGATGCCAGATTTGGCTAAGTACCTATGAGGCCGAATGACCAAGCAATTGAGGCCAAAGGGCCGCATACCAATTCCCAATTTTTGCAAAATACCTAAGCCGGAATGAACGAGGAGTTGAGGCCGAAGGGCCGAATAGTTGATGCCAGATTTGGCTAAGTATTTGTGAGGCCGAATTGCCGAGTAGTTAAGGCCGAATGTCCAAGAAATTGAGGCCGAAGGGCCAAGTACCTGTTGCCAAATTTACCTAAGTACCTATTGTCGAATGGCCAAGGAGTTGAGGCCGAAGGGCCGAACACTTGATGCAAAATTTGGCTAAGTACCTGTAGGGCTGAATGGCCGAGCAGTTTAGGCCGAATTGCCAAGAAATTGAGGACGATTGACCGAATACCTGTTGCCAAATGTAGCCAAGTACCTGAGGGCAAATGGCCGAGGAGTTGAGGCCGAAGGGCCGAACACTTGATTCCAAATTTGGCTAAGTACCTGTAGCGCCGAATGGCTGAGCAGTTGAGGTCGAATGGCTAAGCAATTGAGGCCGAAGGGTGAATACCTCTTGCCAAAATTTGATAAGTACCTAAGGCCGAATGGCCAAGGAATTAGGGCCGAAGAGTAGAACAGTTGATGCCGGATTGGGCTAAGTACCTGTGAGGCCGAATGACCGAGAAGTTGATGCCGAATGGCCTAGCAATTGAGGCCGAAGGGCCGAGTACATGCTGCCAAATTTGGCTAAGTACCTAAGGCCAAATGACCAAGGAGTTGAGGCCGAAGGGCCGAATACCGTTTTCCAAACTTGGCTAAGTACCTAAGGCCGAATGGTCGATGAATTGAGGCCGTAGGCCTGAACACTTAATGCCAGATTTGGCTAAGTACCGTTAAGGCCGAATGGGCAAGCTATTGAGGCCGAAGGGTCGAATACTTGTTGCCAAATTTGGCTAAGTACCTAAGGCCGAATGGACGAGGAGTTGAGGCCGAAGGACTGAACACTTGATACTAGATTTGGCTACGTACCTCTGAGATCGAATGGTAGAGTAGTTGAGGCCAAATAGCAAAGCAATTGAGGTCGAAAGGCCGAATAGCAATTACAAAATTTGGCTAAGTACGTAAGGCCGAGGAGTTAAGGTCGAAGGGCCGAACACTTCATGCCAGATTTGGTTAAGTACCTGTGAGGCCGAATGACCGAGCAGTTAAGGCCGAATGGCCAAGCAATTGAGGCCGAAGAGCCGAATACTAATTACCAAGTTTGGCAAAGTACCTAAGGTCGAATGACCGAGGAGTTGAGGCCGAAGGGCCGAATAATTGATGCCAGATGTGGCTAAGTACCTGTGAGGCCGAACGGCCGAGCAGTTGAGGCCGAATGTCCAAGCAATTGAGGCCGAAGGGCCAAGTACCTGTTGCCAAATGTACCTAAGTACCTAAGGTCGAATGGCCGAGGAGGTTAAGCCGAAGGGCTGAACACTTGATGCAAAATTTGGCTAAGTACCTGTGGGGCCGAAGGGCCGAGCAGTTTAGGCCGAATTGCCAAGCAATTGAGGGCGAATGGCCGAATACCTGTTGCCAAATGTAGCTAAGAACCTGAGGCCGAATGGCCGAGGAGTGAAGGCCGAAGGGCCGAACACTTGATGCCAAATTTGGCTAAGTACCTGTAGGGCCGAATGGCCGACCAGTTGAGGCCGAATGGCCAAGCAATTGAGGCCGAAGGGCCGAATACCTGTTGCCAAAATTGGATAAATACCTAAGGCCGAATTGTCAAGGAATTGGGGCCGAAGGGCCGAACACTTGATGCCAGATTTGGCTAAGTACCTGTGAGGCCGAATGGCCGAGAAGTTGATGCCGAATGGCCAAGCAATTGAGGCTGAAGGGCCGAGTATATGTTGCCAAATTTGGCTAAGTACCTAAGGCCGAATGGCCGAGGAATTGAGGCCAAGGGCCGAACACTTGATGCCAGATTTGGCTCAGTACCTGTGAGGCCGAATGGCCGAGAAGTTGAGGTCGAATGGCCAAGCAATTGAGGCCGAAGGGCCGAATCCCTGTTGCCAAATTTGGCTAAGTACCTAAGACCGAATGACCGAGGAGTTAAGGTCGAAGGGCCAAACACTTGATGCCTGATTTGGCTAAGTACTTGTGATGCTGAATTGCCAAGCAATTGAGGCTGAATGGCCGAATACCTGTTACCAAATTTGGTTAAGTACCTAAGATAGAATTGCCGAGGAGTTGAGGCCAAAAGGCCAAACACCTGTTTCCAAATGTGGCTAAGTACCTAAGGCCGAATGGCCAAGGAGTTGAGGCCGAAAGGTTGAACCCTTGATGCCAGAGTTAGGTAAAAGTACCTGTGAGGCCGAATGTCCAAGCAGTGTAGGCCGAATGACCAAGCAATTGAGGTTGAAGGGCCAAATACCTGTTGCCAAATTTGGCTAAGTACCTAAGGTCGAATAACTGAGGAATTGAGTTCGAGGGGCCGAACACTTGATGCCAGATTTGGCTAAGTACCTATAAGGCCGAATAGCCGAGAAGTTGAGGCCTAATTTCCAAGAAATTAAGGCCAAAGGGCCGAATACCTGTTGCCAAATTTGGCTAAGTACCTATGGTCGAATGATCGAGAAGTTGAAGGCGAAGGGTCGAACACTTGACGCCAGATTAGGCTAAGTACCTGTGAGGCCGAATTCCTAAGCAATTGAGGCGGAATAGCCGAATACCTGTTACCACATTTGGCCAAGTACCTAAGATAGAATGGCCGAGGAGTTGAGGCCGAAGGGCCGAATACCTGTTGCCAAATGTGGCTAAGTACCTAAGGCCGAATGGCCGCGGAGTTGAGGCCGAAGGGCCGAACACTTGATGCCAGATTTAGCTAAGTACTTCTGAGGCCGAATGGCCGAGCAGTTGAGGCGGAATGGCCAAGCAATTGAGGTCGAAGGACTGAATACCTGTTGCCAAATTTGGCTATGTACCTAAGGTCGAATGGCCGAGGAGTTGAGTTCAAAGGGTCGAACACTTGATGCCAGATTTGGCAAAGTACCTGTGAGGCTGAAACGCCGAGCAGTTGAGGCCGAATGACCAAGCAATTGAGGCCGAAGGGCCGAATACCTGTTGCCAAATTTGGCTAAGTACCTATGGCCGAATGGCCGAGGAGTTGAGGCCGATGGACCGAACACTTGATGCCAAATGTGGCTAAGTACCTGTTACCAAATTTTGCTAATAACAACAATAATAATAATCATAATAATAATAGTAATAATCATAACAATAATCATAATCATAATCATAATAATCATAATCATAATCATAATCATAATAATAATAATAACAACAATAATAGTCATAATAATAACAATAATAATAATAATAATAATCCTCTTAATAATAACAATCAACATAATTATAATAATCATAATCATAATTATCATAATAATAATAATCATAATCCTAATAATAATAATAATAATGAACATAATTATAATAATCATAATAATAATAATAAAAATCATCCATGTAATAATAATAATAATAATCATAATAATAATAATAATAATAATAATAATAATAATATTAATAATAATAACAGTAATACTAATCATAATAATTATAATCGTAATCATAATAATCATTATAATACTGTTAATTATAACCTTAATAATTATAATAATTAAAATAATAACAATAATAATCATAATCATAATAATAATAATAGTAATAACAATAATAATAATAGTCATATATTAATTAGAATAATAACAATAATAACAACAATAATAATAATAAAAATAATAACAATAATAGTAATAATAGTAATAATATCAATAATAATAGTAATCATGATCATAACAATAATAATAATAATAATAATAATAATAATAATAATAGTAATAATAATAATAGTAATCATCATCACAATATTAATAATAGTAATAATCGTTATCATCATAATAATAATACAAATAATAATAACAATAATAAGACAATAATAATAATAATATTCATAATTATAATAATCATGAAATCATAACAATAATCATAATATTAATATTAATAATGATAATAATAATAATAATCATAATATTATTATTAATAATAATAAAAATAACAATAACAATAATAATAATAATAATAAAATAATAATAATAATAACAATAATCATAATTATAATAATAAAAATAATCAAAATCATAATCATAATAATATTCCAATCATAATAATAATAATAATAATAATAATAATTATAATAATAATAATAGTAATAATGATTATAATAATAATCACAATAATAATAATAACAACAATAATAATAATAATCATTATAATAATCATAATCATAATCATAATAATCAAAATAATAATAATAACAATAATAATAATAATAATCATAATAATAACAATAATAATAATAATAATAATAACAATAATAATAATAATAACAATAATAATAATAACAATATTAATAATAACAATAATAAAAAATAATAATAATAATAAATATAATAATAGTAATAAAAGTAATACTAATAATCATAATAATAATCATTATCATAATAATAATAATAAAAAAAAATATAATAACAATAATAATAATAATCATATTAATAAACATAATCATAATCATAATAATAATAATATTAATAATAATAATAACAATAATAATAATAATAATAATAATAATAATCATAATCATAATTATAATTATAATCATAAAAATCTTCATAATAATAATAATAATAATAATAACAATAATAATAATAATAATAATAATAAGGATAATCATAATACTTAAAGTAATAATCATAATAATAATAATATTAATAAATAAAAACCTCATAATAATAATAATAATAATCATAATAATATTAATAATTATAATCATAATTGAATAATAATAATCATCATCATAATAATAACTACGATCATAATAATAATAATAATCATAATAATAATAATAATAATAATAAATATAATAATAATAATGATCATCATAATGATAATAATACTGATATTCATAATCATGATCATAATCATAAAAAAAATAACAATGATAACACCAATAATAATAATATTCATAACAATAATAAGAATAATAATAGAAATTATAATAATTATTGTCAAAACCATAATAATAATCATAAAAATAATAATAATAATAATAATAATAAAAATAATAACAACAATAATGATAATAACAATAATAATACTAACAATAGTAATAATAAACATAATAATAAATAATAATAGTAATAATAATAATAATAATCTGAATATTAATAATAATAATAAAAACAATAGTAATAATAGCCACAATAATAAAAAGAATAATAATAACAGTAACAATATTAATAACAACAAGAATAATAATAATAAAAGTAATAATAGTAATAATAATAATTATTATTATTATAAGAACAATGACAACAACAATAAAAACAAAATAATAAGAATAAGAAAAATAATAATAATAATAATCATAATAATAATAAAAATAATAATAATAATAATAATAATCATAATAATAATAATAATAATAATAATAATAATAATAATACTAATAATAATAATAACAATAACAACAATAATCATAATAATACTACTAATAATATTAAAAATAATAATAATCATAATAATATTAAAAACAACAATATTAATCATAATGATAATGATAATAATAATAATAAAAAAAACAAC